>PVKU01008172.1:0-76979 GCA_004027475.1 Anoura caudifer
AGGCAAGAAGGGGCTGGAAAGAAGTATTCCAAGTCATGAAAGGCAAGGACCTACATCCAAGATTGCTCTATCCAGCAAAGCTTTCATTTAGAATGGAAGGGCAGATAAAGTGCTTCTCAGATAAGGTCAAGTTAAAGGAGTTCATCATCACCAAGCCCTTATTATACGAAATGTTAAAGGGACTTATGTAAGAAAAAGAAGATAAAAGTTATGACAGTAAAATGACAGCAAACTCACGGATATTAACAACCATACCTAAAACAAAAGCAAACTCAGCAAACGACTAGAACAGGAACAGAACCACAGAAATGGAAATCACATGGAGGGTCAGCAACAGGGGAGTGGGAGGAGGGGAGAGGGGGAAAAGGTACAGAGGATAAGTAGCATAGACAGTAGGTAGAAAATAGATGTGGGGGCAAGAATAGTGTGGGAAATGTAGAAGCTAAAGAACTTATGACACATGGACATGAACTAAAGGGGGGGAATGTGGGTGGGAGGGGGTGTGCAGGGTGGAGGTGAATGATGGAGAAATGGGACAACTGTAATAGCATAATCAATAAAATATATTTTTAAAAAAAGATACCAGTTGCTCTGTTGCCAATTCTAATTAAGAATTCATTTACCCATGGGTACCTGGAACCATGGGGGATGTGGACTGCATTTACTCATTCAACACATATATATGGGTAAAAAAAAATAGTATAAATAAGGTAGTATACATACTTCTACATTACAAGATGGAAGGGATGGAAAAATAAGTCTAGACTTTTCTCTAATTCCCAATAGTGGATCCCTTGGTGACCCTCGACATTAAATCCTTCCCCTGTCTTCATTTCCTTATTTAAGAAAAACCTCAAACAATATGTAGGATCTGATGTTCTGTGAAAATCTACAAGCTTAAAGCCTCCTTAGAGCCTTGGAATTGTTTCTAGGACACATTATTAATCAAGGAATAGTTAGCATCTTTATCTCATGGTTTAAGAGGTTTTATTCACATCTAATAATTTCATTGTCTTTAATGTGTGCAGTATGCACATGTGGGATGACGTGTACTTTTGCACCATGATTTATCTTATTCCTGTTCTTCCTCCACAGGCTGCCTGGGAACACCCCTCCACCTAAAGTCTTTGGTGGTGCTCCTTTGGCAGCAGGATGAAGTTCTAGTTTTTCAACACAACAGGCAAGGTCTTCTACAACTGCCTGCCATGTCCCTCAGAGGTCCAACTTAGCCTGGCAAGCAGCAAACCCTTGTGGTGCAACTCCCCTCAGCTCCTTCTTCTCTGGGTCTTGCAGCCTTAGCAAGCACTCCCTGTACTCCTTCACATGCAAAGTCTGGAGGTGCAAAGGTGTTGGAGGGTATTCTTTCTCCCCTTTGATTATCTCCTTATTTCACTGAAACTCCAAGTCTCCCCTCATTTCAAAGAAAGGATACCCTCTTCATTTTGGAGCTCTGTTCTAGGCAGTATCACAACTGGAAAAATTTCTTAAAATGTAAAAAAGTAAAGACTTCTAAATGGAATGAAGAGTAAGCTTTTAAGGTGGCCCTAGGGGAGAATAAATATGTCTAGCCAGAATAATTGCCTTGTTCGGGAATAATTGCTTACAAAGAGAAAGAAAGGCACAGTTGCTACGGCTACGAGAGTCAACCTTGTCCTTGCCTGCAGTCAAAGGCAGGTTGGGAAGGCCGAGCTGTTCAGTCTCAGTAGCAAAAAAAGAAACAGAAAAAGAAATGCATGGTATCTGCTCTGGATAAGCAGGCCAGATGCCTACGAGGATGGAATGGTAAACAGTCTTACACTATTACAATAAGAGGGCTGTTTTTTTTTTTTGTTTGTTTTGTTTTGTTTTTTTTTTAAGTCCTCACATAGGGATTTCTTAAAGACAAAGTCAGAGGGTGGGAAAGTTTGACCAAGGATGACCAAAAGGGAAGAGAGAAGAAACAGCTATATTTTTAGCACACAAACAATGCCACTTGAAACAATGGATTGAGTACAGAAGTATCATGAAAGTTCTTAATTTGGCTAGTTGTCTATATTTCTTAATATAGAAACATTGTTATTGCCTATCCCCTAAGCCTTGTATATTGAACCCCTGTGTTATTGGCCAGTAGGAAATAATAATGTAAACAGTATCTGTATACTGACCAGTTGGCCAATCTCCAAATATTTTAACATCCATTCTAAGTCAACAGGCTTTGCCAAACTAGATACTAAAATTACTCTCTGCTGTTTTGAAATGGAATATTCAATAACTTAATACTTAAAGGTATTGTTTAGAAAAAGAGAAGCCTGGGATCGAATTTTCCATTATCACAAACTTTCGGTTATTTTCTTTACTCCAGAGAAACACTAAGAATGTGATTGATCTGCTTCATCCACATGATGGCTGCGTTTTGTTTTTCTACTTTGCCTGCAAATCCAAAGGGTGATTCTATGTGGAGTTTATTTCTGATGGGTCTTAAAACATGAGGATAATTTAGTAAGGCAGAGAGGAAAACAATGTCCAGGCTGGAAGAATGAGCAATGTGAACAACAAAAATGAGAAGAATGAAAAACTACAGTGTGCTCAGGAAGTCATGTGTCATTCAGGGGGAGTGGAGTTCCTTGCATCCTGGGGACAGCATTGTTCTTCCTGCCCGTACTGAAAGCAAGGAATCAGCAGACCTGTATTGTTCTATTTCTTTAATAGCAGGGTAGAGACTTCTCAAAAGGAAGGAGAGAAAGTGCATTGAAGGACTTTATTTCTTCGTGGGGTGGGTTGGGGCTCACTCTCCACTGTGAGACTTTAGGGTAGAGGGAGCTAATAAGTTCAAATAAATAGTGAGGAGAAATTAGGAAGGCATTCAGCCATTAAACTGGTGTTTCAGAGTCATTTTAAATAAAATATACTAATCTATATTTAAAAATAACTGGTGGAAAAGTGAAAGGTTGGAGAAACTTTTCAGTGGAAGAATTCGATACTCCTTAACCAAAACACTATTATTTACAAATAGGGAAAACAACCTTCACTTCCTAGGTGGTTGATAAACTTAACTGGGCAGGTATAAAGCACTTCTCTAGTATTAGTTGATGTACTTCGGGTGGTTAGAACCTAAGTATTCTCTAGGTCCTGTAATCTGAACATCACTGGCCAGATTCAGCTTCTTTGCAGTGAAGCTTTAAGGACTCATCTACAACAGGGGATGTAGCTTGAAACTTTTTCCTTTGACCCCATCTTTCTATGACAGGCCCCACAGTGGATGCTGGAAGTGGGAGGAGAGGGGCTACCACCTAATCTTAAAGTCACAGGACCAGGTCCCTGCTATTACGATCCCCTAGGACTGGATCTCCTGCAATCTCTTGTTTCAGAACACAGTAGGGGAGGGCAGGAAAGCTTTACAAAACAGCCAGGAATGATGAGGTTTATTTTACTTGTCACCTCAGTCATTTCTTTTTCATTAAAGCAGCATTTTTAAGAGTGGGGACTACGTTCTATCCCATGGATTATACTGGGAGTATGGATCATTGCTATTGAATGAGAGGGGTTGAGTGCCGCAGCCTGTCGGATGACTAGCAGGAAATGCGTGCCTGCCAGAACACATCATTTCAACTTTGGCTTTCACTGTGCTAATTCCCCGAATGGCAATAACAAGGGGTGGGGGTGGGGCAGGAAGAATGGGAAATAAAAGAGATCTAAGGAAATGAATCTGCAGGAGGGAGCAGTTACCAACCAGAGTTTTGTGAAACAGCTCCCAGATGCAAGCTGGGAGGCAGAGGGAGGGAACAAGGCTGGGCTTAACAACCTGCTACTGGGATTTAGACAAAGGCGGTTTGAGAGAGGCAGAGAGAATGAGGAGGGATCAGTTGCTAATATCAGCATAGGGACAGAGCCAGCAGCTGGACTCCCGGCATGAAACCGAATAAATTCACAGCGTCTCCTTCAGGGTAGAAATTGCTGGAGTATGTACCAAAACAAGAACTCAGAGAAAAAAGTAAGTTTGGGAAAGGACTTACAAATTTTCACCATCTTTGAAATCTCTCTCATCTTTGAGGCATGTCTTCTTCGATGCGTTACCTCTTCATAGTCTCTGTCTCTTGTGTGATCATTTTTATCGTGCTCTATGTGTTCAATTTTGGGGGAGAGCACAGCTTCCAGAGACTGAATAATTCAGACACTCTACTGCTGACTCAAGTTTGCACATCCTTTTTCAAAGGCAAAACCCCTTTCCTGTGGAGAAACAAACTAATGATATACGAGAAGTCTTCTTGCAAAGAATACCTGACCCAGAGCCACTATATCACAGCCCCTTTATCCAAAGAAGAGGCTGAGTTTCCTTTGGCATATATAATCGTCATCCATCACAATTTCAATACCTTTGCAAGGCTCTTCAGAGCTATTTACATGCCTCAGAATGTCTACTGCGTTCATGTGGATGAAAAGGCGACAGTTGAATTTAAAGATGCAGTGGAGCAATTACTGAGCTGCTTCCCAAATGCTTTTCTGGCTTCCAAGATGGAGCCAGTTGTCTATGGTGGGATTTCCAGGCTCCAAGCTGACCTGAACTGCATCAAAGATCTTGTGGCCTCAGAGATCCCCTGGAAGTATGCCATCAACACCTGTGGGCAAGATTTCCCCCTGAAAACCAACAAGGAAATAGTTCAGTATCTGAAAGGATTTAAAGGGAAAAACATTACCCCTGGGGTGCTGCCTCCAGCTCACGCAATTGGTCGGACTAAATATGTCCACAGAGAGCACCTGGGCAAAGAGCTGTCCTATGTGATAAGAACCACAACTCTGAAACCACCTCCTCCCCATAATCTCACCATTTACTTTGGCTCTGCCTATGTTGCCCTATCAAGAGAATTTTCCAACTTTGTTCTCCATGACCCACGGGCTGTTGATTTGCTCCAGTGGTCCAAAGACACTTTCAGTCCTGATGAACATTTCTGGGTGACGCTCAACAGGATTCCAGGTATGTGAGAGTCCCTATTTCGCATGATAGCAGTGTGCCACACTTGAAAGTGTTTTCAAAGAGCCTACTTCCTTTTATTTGAGTAGAAGATGAAAACTGAAACATACAGTCCTCATCCCAATCCTTCCTAAATGCAGGGTGGTAGTTTTCGTTTGTTTGTTTGTTTTAAAAGATTTTATTTATTTATTTTTACAGAAAAGGGGAAGAAGGGAGAAAGTGAGAGAAACAGTGATGTGAGAGAGAAACATCAATCAGCTGCCTCTTGTACACATGCCCTGACCTGGGAGCAAACCTGCAACCCAGGCATGTGCCTTGATCTGGAATTGAACTAGTGACCTTCCGCTTTGCAGGATGATGCTCAACTGAGCCACGCCGGTCAGGGCAGGATGGTTTTAATGTGATAATACCATATTCTAGTGTGGCCAAATAATATTTTTCAGTGGTTGGCTTTGCAGTTCATCATGTTCTTTTGCATTTATTATCTTGCTGGATCTTTACTACGATAGATATTATTGTTCTCAGTCCTCATTGGAGTTCTTTCTCTCTCCCAAATTTGTTAAACTTGTTCTTACCCCAGGGCCTTTGCCTGGGCCATTCTCCTGCCTACCCCTCTAGTGTCACCGGCTCTTTCTTATCATCCAGATGTTATCTGAGCTGATCACCTCACCCTGTTTTCCTTCAAAGAGTTTATCACCATCTGGAATTATCACATTAACTTATTTACATGGGTTTGTTCTTGGCCTCTTCTGCATTAACTCCATGAAGTTGGGCCATTTTCTATCTTGTTAACTGCTGTATCCTCAATGCTTAGAACATGTAGTAAATGCTCAATAAGTATGTATTACATGAGAGAATGAATGAATTGCAAAGTATGTGGCTGTACTATGACACCACAGCTGTCCCCCTAAGACTCAGTAAACTGTGAAATATGAGGACCCATGCATGTACCATATTAAAGGTGTAGGCTTAAAAAATAATATATATATACAATTTTTTTCTTGAGATAAATAATGAGATTCTAGGAGAAGCTCTTTTCATCAAAATATTTCTACCTTTACTAATGGAGCAGATCAACTATTTTAAAAACTATATAAAAACATGATGGGATTTTTTTCTGAAGGAAACAGCATGCTTTGGACTCAATGAAAAATACAAAATGGATCTCTGATGAACTCAACAGCATTATTATAGCAAGAGAAAAGCAATCATTGTTCTTGTTCTTGGGGGGCTGCCAAGTTGGAAACTCTGGTAGGTGCTCTCAGGCTGCAGGGCAGGGCCTGCTGGGCGATAAACACACCAGCATTCTCTGGAAAACACTGTGTTTGAGCTCTCAATCCCAGGGTGACTGGCCTGGGGAGCAGGGCTGGCTCTCATCCTGCACGTCCCCTCTTTCCTGACCTCCCTCTCCCTGTAGCCACCATCCCTTCACCTTTTATCTGTTATTTCCTTTGCTGACATATAATTTGAGACTGTTAGGTACTTAGAAGCTGATTTTCACGGTTAAATATTTATTCCCTTTCTATTTTCACTTTCCCATTAAGATTTACAGCGGTTTGGTTCTAACCATGTGGTTCCTTAGATATCATACTGAGATGAAGGCATTTCGTAACTTAGCAAAAGCCTGAATTGTTGCCTTTTAAGAAAAGAAAAACATGGGCTTTGATTAGTGTTTCCTGTAGTTACTTTGACAGAAGGATGGTCAGTCTTATTGATGTAAAATCAACGTACAAAAATCAAGGAAAAAAGAAACTCCCCTCCTAGCCCCAGATTTTTCCTTTCCAAGCCCTAATCAAATAAACAAAGTGGAAAACCAAGAATGATACCTAGAAAGATGAGGGAGAGAAAACCGTGTTTGCTATAGGTCTTTGGTGTGGCACGCTGGCTTCTGCCCTGTCACAGTGACAATATGAGCCCACGTAAATCACATAACATCTTGGAACTTCAAATCTCCCAGCTACAAAATTAGGGCACAGGTAGGGAGACCCTTTTTTGTTCCTGCACCTATCTTTTTTTTCTCCAAAAGACACAATGCCCAGAGCCATCTAAACAGCCAGCATAACAACTATCAGGAATTTTTAAGAAAGTGAAAATGCTGGGGAGTCTGGACTCCAAATTGCCCATTAGCTCTGGCAAATGCATTCCATTTCTCTTGTAGGAAATTGGGGGTGAGAACTCTGCCAAGAGAACATCTCTTCCAGGAGGCAGGTGAGCACAGGCCAGTCAGTGAGCAGTCAGGTCTGATCCCGCAAGGCAAGCTGTTCAGAATAATGTGACATTTCCTGGAGCTTTGCCTCCTTCCTTTCTTAGAGTTTGGATGGCATCCTGGTCCAGGGACACAGCAAAAGAATATCCTGCTTGTAGGTGGAGCCTTCCCAAATTACAAGTGATTAAAGAAAAAAATTCTCAGACACTCTAGCCCCTGTGCTGCTATCTCATCTTCAAAAGCAATGTACAATTCAGTGTCATGCTCCAGTATTCCTGTCCATTTTCATGCTTGAGCATTCCTTGTGGTTTAAGACTTCCTGCTTCTTTATTACTGTGTGAATCTGCTTCTTTATTACTAGACAAGCTTTAACCATATCAGCTCTTCTTTCTATTTTCAATGTCATGTTTTAAAGGGCAAGTTCTTCAGTAAATACAGCATAAGCATCCCTTCTGCAAATGTGCAAGTCAGAGTGCTGTTCCTCCCTACCTCAACGTTTCCTTCTCTCTTTTTCCTAAATACCCTAAATTAAAGTGTTTGTGTTAGAAAGACCCTGTACAGGCACATCAGGTTCCCCCAAACACCCACTAGAATACTATTCCTAAGAAAATGATTAGTACTCCACAGTTGAGAGATCAGAAAACAAAGTGAAAATAGTTTAAAATTGGTGGACCTCAATAAAAAGGTGATTTATAGAGGTAGCACTAAATTGCGCATCTTCACACTGCTCTTTTTTATGTTGTCTCTCTATTGAGAAAATGACTTCCCTCTTAGTTTTTAACCCTTAGGCTCTACCCATAGTGCATTAGAAAAAGAAATGGTGGGGCCAGAGAGAGTCCTTGAGAGCCAAAGTCTCACAACCTTCTTCAGGGGAGGCCAGACAGAGTGGCTGTCATGCCATCGTCTGCGGCTCGTGGTCAGACAGATGGCCTACACCTCTCCCTCTGGCCATCTTCTCACGGGAAACCTCCCAGGGGCACACATTTCTTTGACTCACACTACAAAACACCCAGCTCTGCTAGCAGTACCTAATTCCAAATTCTGGTGCACACTTATATTTTCTAACTTCTCAGATCTTTGTAATCATTGCTTCTGTGTCACTTTAAGACAAGCCTCTTTTCCCTACCTTTTCTCGTTATTCCTCTAACCAGAGGTTAGACATAGGAGTGTCAAACTTATTTTCACCGGGGGCCACATCAGCCTTGTAGTTGCCTTCAAAGGGCTGAATGTAATTTTAGGACTGTATAAGTGTAACTACTCCTTAACTAGGGGCAAGGAGCTTGGAGCTCCCGCCTGGTAGAAACAAGGTGCTGGGCCAGATAAAACAAGGTGGAGGGCTGGATTCGGCCCATGGGCCTTGTGTTTGTCATCTGTGCTTTAACATGTTTTTTTGCCTACCTTCCCCGGGGCAGAGTATCAAAGCCATTCAGATTTTTTGTGTGTATCATTTTGTTTGTTATTGTTCAAGTACAATAGTCTCCATTTTCAGCCCCTCCTCTGCCCCACCCATCCCCACCTAGATTTTTGACTCAAGTCTTGTCAAATTTTTCAGTATCAGCAGAAGCTTGTAGTAGTCTAGTTTTTTGTTGCATTCCTATGGCTAAATTGTCCTCCTGTCCACTTCAGAGAAGGTCCATTTCTACTGAAAAGGCAAAGCTGCTACAGGATCTGGTTTCAGCCACTTTTTTCTCTCACTGCGTATGTTCTTGTGAATTTTTGTTCATGCATTACTCTGACCTTTCTCATGCCATGATGTTTTTCTTCCATAAGAATGTTTTCATTTGCTTCTCTTCCTTTTTCTACTTTGTGTATATTTTTTTCAGAGCTCCTTTCTCAAATAAATTATCTCAGCTTCAGAAGTGGCCACATGATCACATTTCCTCATTTTTCAATTCTAAAAATAGCATATTTCCTGCTTTGATTCACATTGCTTTTTAAACTTTGAGTTTTATTTATATGTGCACATTCTTTGGGAATGTGGTATGACTTTTTGAGTTACAAGTGACAGAAATTCAACTTAATGTTGCTTAAACAGACATCAGAACTTACTGAGTCACAGAACTAAGATGCCCAAGGATAAGGGCTCCAAATAAAACTGGATCCAAAATTCAAACAATGTATTCAGGACTCTTTCTTGCCAGGTAGCCTCTGTTTTCCCAGGTCCGAGGGTGGGTCCTGGGAACAAGTCTTTCAGTGGTAAAACCAGGAATGTCCCAGACAAATTAAGATGGGTTGTTCACCCTACCCCTCTGACTCTGTCCCTTTAGGTCTCCCTGAGGCAGGTCCTCTCTGCATGGTGTCAGATGGTCAGATGTAGCTCCAGGTGTTTGGTTCTGACAGCTGGCACTTCTAGGGGAAAAGAAAGTTGTTTGCCTGATACTTCCAGCAACAGTCAGGGGAGTCCTCAGACTGGTTCCGCTTGTTCCAAATTCCTATCCCTAAATAAATCAGGGGCATGAAGAATGCTGGCCAGCCTTTCTTGGACTGCTCTCTCACACCAGAGCTAGAGGTTAGGAGCAGGCTCTGGTGGAGGACAGTTACTTAGCATGATGCTGGGCAGGTGGAAGCACAGGCCACAGCAGGATGGTTCCTTGTCCTAGAGGCAGTGTTGTTTTGACCACCTGCGCGTATCAGAGGGGCAGGATTTAGTGCAGTGATTTTCAACCTTTTTCATCTCATGGCACACATAGAGTAATTACTAAAATTCTGCAGCACACCAAAAAGTCTGTTGTTATATTTTTTGCTGATCTGACAAAAATAGATGTAATTTTGATTCATTCACTCTGGTGGCAATTGTTGTGTTGGCTGTTTTCATTTTTTTTATTTGACAATCTAAGGGAAAAGAGGTCAGTGCCTCTGACTAAATAGTCAGGTATGGCATGTTTTAAAAATTCTTGTGGCACATCATTTGAAAATCACTGATTTAATCAAATGTGTAAGCTGCTGAGCTATTTAACTTGGAGAATACTAATTTTATTGCTTTTGTGGAAGTGGCATGAGCTCATGAAGCGTACTACTTTTCCCTCATAAACACATTTTTTAAAAATTTTTATTTATTTATTTTTAGAGAGAGGGGAAAGGAGGGAGAAAGAGAGGGAGAGAAATGTCGATGTGCAGTTGCCTGTTGCGTGCCCTGTACTGGGGACCTGGCTGGCAACCCAGACATATGCCCTGACTGGGAATCAAACTGGCAACCCTTTGATTTGCAGGCCTGTGCTCAATCCACTGAGCTATACCAGCTGGGGTATAAACACATTTTTAGTAATGTTCCTGTATTATATTTGAAGAGTTTGCAAAAGTATTTCTTGTACATTAGCTCCTTTAATTTTTATAAGAACTTTGTAAGAGAACTACTACTGTTTCCATTTTGCAGATGAGAAAATTTAAGATTAAAATACGTGACTTGGTCAAAGACAAATATTACATATACCTAGCAAGAAATGAGAATAAAAGGAAACATCTAGGGGAAGGAGAAGTAACACTAATGATATACATTTACATTAAATTAAACCTAGTTTTACAAATTCTTCATTTAATTATTGCAGTACAAGCATTCAGAAGATGAAACTTAGCTAATTGTAAGTCTTATTAAGTTTATGGAATGATTATATAATTGGACCCACCCAAGAATACCCTCTTGTTCCTCATGTCTTCTTGGTGTTTAGCCCACTTCCCCAGAACTTTAGCTTTTTCATGAGCAGAAGGTATGGAAAGATGAGGGAACTAATGTTTACTGAACATCTGCCCGTGGACCTGAATTACCTCAGTTTAATCTTCCCAAGATTTTTGTCTGGTCGGTAATTAAAGCCATATTTTACAAATGTGAAGAAGGGTTCAGGGGGCTTAAGTATGTGCCCTGCTGCAAAAACAGGAAGCACACCTCAAATTCACCAGGCTGAGAACTCAGCTCTTACACTCACCCTTGTGTGCCCCTGAATTCAGCACCACTGTCTGTTAGCTCAGACCTACTAGCTGTCTTCTATCTCTCTAGTTTTCATCACCTCTGACCCTGTTGATTCGCCTTTCCCTGGAGCTTGGGTGCCAGAGACAGAGAAAACCGGGTTGGAATCCAAGCTCCTCCATCACCACCATGTGACCTGACATTCGGAAATCGGTCTGAGAGTAGCAGTGTAGCGGAGATATTGAAAGCACATACCCTGGAGCCAGTCTGCCTGAATCCTGCTTAGCCACTCACAAGCTGTGGACCTTGGATAAGTTACCTAAATTTGGGGGCCTCAGTTTCCCATCTATAAAATAGAGGAATTAATATTTATATCAAATATGTGAGGCTTAAATGAGTTGGACCAGTGCCTGGCATGTGTTTTACATGTTCGTTTTTTTTTTTAACATTTTATTTATTTATCTTTAGAGGGGAAAGGAAGGAGAGAGGGAAGGAGAGAAATATCAATGTATGGTTGCCTCCTGTGCGTCCCTTGCCGGGAACTGGCCTGCAACCCAGGCATGTGCCCTCAATGGGAATCAAACCGTAATCCTTTGGTTCACAGTCCTGCTGCACTCAATCTACTGAGCTACACCAGCCAAGGTACATGTTCGTTTTTATAATTGTTATTATTGAGCACTACACTGCACTAGGTACTGGGATATGGTCATGAATAAGACAGATAAGGTCCCTACTCTCATGGAGTATATATTTAGAAGTGGGAAGTGGATAATAAAAAGTAGACAGATAAGATAATTAGAAATTATGGTAAGTACTATAAAGAAAATGGAGGCTGATACAGGAAGGGACCTACTTTAAATGGGGTAGGTCAGGAAAGGCTGGCTTCTTCGTGAAAGTAGCATATGAACTGCACTTCTATATAAGGATGAGCTAGACATGCACTTGGGAAAGAGGCTCCAGGCAGAGGGTTGGAGGGGTTGCAAAGGTCCTGGGGGGAGCAAGAGCTCCCTGTGTTCAGCAGTGGAAAAGCAGCCCTGTGGCTGTGACTGAGGCTGAGTGAGCAAAGGTGAGGGCTGCACCAGGCATGAGGATGGCAAGACCACCGAGATGACATGGCCTGGCAGTACCCATTCATAGGGTTATTGGCAGAAGCAGCTAGACAATGTGTGCAAGTATTTGGCTTGGTGCCTGCTACAGAGTCCACAGTCAGTAAGTTGGATCTGCTATCGGCCTCCTCTCCATTTCCGGTGCCATCCATCTCTATCCATCTCTCTTGTACAGTGGTCTAATTTCTTTCTAAGTACTTTCCCTGACTCAGCCTGCTTAAACCCGTTCTCCACAGGATGACCTTCATAAAAATGCACCTTGACCATGTGATCACACCTCTCTCCTTCTTAGAAGCTTTCTGTGGATCCTTGTCACCTCCAGTGTGACATTGTAGCCCCTTCACTGGGCACATGGTGCTCATTGCAATCTGGCCCTTGGCCTTCCAGTGCCTTCTCTCACTATATGCCCCACCCCATACTGCACTCCAGCTCTACTAGATGGCTTGTGGGTCCCAAATGTGCCATGCTGCCTTGACCCATGCTAGTCCTTCTGCCAGGATGTTCTGGAATGCTCTGCCACCCTCCTCCTTCATCTGACTGATGTGCTTTTCTTTTGCAGTTCAGCTTAGACTCACATTCTCTAAAAAGCTTTTCCTAATTCTTGCTCCTGTGGACTTGCTCCTCCTGTATCACACTGTACTATTCTTAGTCTCACAATGCTGTTTGTGTTCCTGTGGCCTTCCAGACTGGGCTTCAAGGGCAGCATCCACACAGTTCCTGGCACATGAGCAATGCACAGTACAATGGAGTCTCAGCTCGTATTCATTTATCTTGAACAAATTCAACTGTATTCACACACACACACACACACACACACACACACACACACACGTGCATATGCCCACACACTGTATGTAAGTTTAAATGGTTTCAGCCATCCCACCCTACCCTCCATTCCATCCAATGAGTCTGGGGTCCAGAGTGAGCGTGAAGCAGTTTCTGCTCATTCGCATGCTGAGTCTTGGCTGCCATGGCTGACTAGTGTGAGGATTTAGTATACATCTCATAGCTCCTCAGCTTGAGCTAACTGCTTCATCTGGTGTTCATTGTAAGAAACCACTCTGGACCAAGATTAAAGAGGAAATTGGCCATGTTGGAAATTGGGGACTCTGTGTCATTTTAATGTGACATATTCCCAAGGGATTACTCCAGAGGAATTTTGACTGTATGTTGTTTTCCTTTACGCATTGACTTTGCAACCTAATCTCTAAATATGTGTTGAACTTCTAGAACAGGTAGTAATTAGCAAAGTCAGTGCACAAGTTCAGATAGTTTTACTTCTATTCCTGTATTCTGTCCCCGATCCACAAGACAATATATAGAATTGCTCTTCTCTAAAAGTCATTTTTACTAGCCAGGCAGATGGGGCCAGGTGCTATGAAGAGATAATTATAGAAGACTGAAGTCTTTGAACAATTTGTCAGAATTTTGATTTTCTCATAGAACTTCTGGCTAGACTTCCAGCATTTTTAGAAGGTAAGTATGTTGCCAAATGTGCTAAAGGGCATAGCTTTTATAATCTCTCTTTGAGAAATTTGTATTTAAATGGATAATTTTGTTCTCATGCTCCCAGGCCACCCCCCCACCCCCGCCACCAGCCATCTCCCTGTATTTGGATCTCTCTCCCTGCAGCTCCCTTTGGAACCTGCCAATGGGTCCCTGGCTCCTCCTTCCTACTCCCCCCTAACACTCTTCTCCAGAATCCCTGTCACTGGCACCAGCATTCTCCAAGTCAGCCAGCCATCCTCTTGCAGGCTCCCATATCTAATCAGTACATTCTGCACATTCTGTCTGTGATAGTTTTCTAGTGAGTATCACCCTCCCTATTCCCATCACTATCACTCTAACCCTGGCCCGTGGTGCTTCTCAAGTGGGTTGTTTGACCCTTCCGAGTGTTCTTTCTGGACCAGGTCTCCCTTTTCAGACCATTCTAACACTCTTGACATATTTTTCTTCTTAAGGCATAGCTCTAAGAATAAGTTCCAAATTGCAAAAGCTTTAGTGAGTCTCAACAGCTTCTTGAATTATTCAGCATAAGTATCTCAACATGGCATGTTGAGTATCAGTATATCTGCATTGAATTTCACCTCAATATCACAAATATCACCCTGCTATCAATTCCTACTGCTGTTTTCCCCAAAAAGGACACCCCAGAAAAACCACCATGCCTTTGGTCCTTTTCTGCATGTCATTCTCTTTACTGGGGCCAATCTCCTCTACCCTCACAATTAAATAATGACCTTAATAGGTCTGCAATCAGTGGCTTGTCATTTAGGAAGCTCTCCCTGATTTTTTTCTTAGTTGTACACACTTGTAAACCTTTGTAGTAATTCTTTTATGTCATTTATAATCTTGGTATTATAATTATGAATGTAAATATATATCCTTGACTGGGCTATAATCTCTTTGGAGTCTTTTATTTTTAGCAGTCAACCTAGCAAGCAGCCAGTGAGATAACAAATAAATATTTACTGAATATTGAATTAAGTCACATGAAAATAATTTTAAAACTTTTTAAATTGATTATGCTATCACAGTTGTCCCAGTATTTCCCCCTTTGCCTCCCTTTACACAACACCACCCACTCCCTCAGGCTGTCCCCCCGCCCCTCCACCTTAGTTCATTTCCATAGGTCAGGCATAAAAGTTCTTTGGCACTCCACTTCCTATACTTGCTCTTAACCTGCCTATCCACCTGCCTATTCTGTAACTACCAATTTGTACTTCTTAATCCCTTCACCTTTTCCCCCATTCCCCCACCCCTGCCCCTTCCAACTGGCCACACATGCAGTGTTCTCCATGTCTATGATCCTGTTTCTGCTCTGCCTGTTTGCTTAGTTTGTTTTTTAGATTCAGTTGTTGATAGTTGTGCATTTGTTGCCCTTTTAATGTTCACAGTTTTGATCATCTTTTCTTCGATAAGGTCCTTTAACATTTCATATAATAAGGGCTGGGTGATGATGAACTCCTTTAACTTGACCTTATCTGAGAAGCACTTTATCTGCCCCTCCATTCTAAATAAAAGCTTCGCTGGATAGAGCAATCTTGGATGTAGGTCCTTGCCTTTCATGACTTGGAATACTTCTTTCCAGCCCCTTCTTGCCTGTAAGGTTTCTTTTGAGAACTCCTTTGTAGGTAATTATCTACTTTTCTCTTGATGCTTTTAAGATTCTCTCTTTATCTTTAACCTTTGGCATTTTTTAAGGTTTTTATTTATTTGTTTTTAGAGAGAGGGGAAGGGAAGGAGAAAGAGAGGGAGAGAAACACCAATGTGTGATTGCCTCTCACCTGCTCCCTACTGGGGACCTGACCTGCAACCAAGGCATGTGCCTTGACAGGGAATCAAACTGGCAACCCTTCGGTTTGCAGGCTGGTGCTCAATCCACTGAGTCACACCAGCCAGGGCTAACCTTTGACATTTTAATTATGATATATCTTGGAGTGGGCCTCTAAGACTCTGTGCTTCTTGAACTTGCATGTCTATTTCCTTCACCTAATTAGGGAAGTTTCTTTCATTATTTTTTTTTCAAATAAATTTGCAATTCCTTGCTCTTTCTTTTCTTCTGGCACCCCTATGATGCTTGAAGTTGTCCCAGAGGCTGCTTACACTATCCTCATCTTTTTGGATTCTTTTTTCTTCTTCTTGTTCTGATTGCTTGTTTTTTACTTCCTTATGTTTTGTATCATTGATTCGATTCTTGGCTTCATCCACTCTACTGTTGTTTCCCTGTAAATTGTTCTTTATTTCAGCTACTGCATCCTTCTGCCTGGATCTTTTTTTATGCTGTTGAGGTCCTCCCTGAGTTCTTTGAGCATCCTTATAAACAATGTTTTGAACTCTGCATTGGATAGATTGTTTATCTCCCTTTTGTGTAGTTCTTTTTTTGGAGTTTTGATCTGTTCCTTCATTTAGGCCAGGTTTCTTTATCTCCTCATTTTGGCAGGCTCCATGTGTTTGTTTCTATGTATTAGGTAGAGCTGCTGTGACTCCCTTTCTTGATAGCATGGCATAATATAGTAGGTATCTGTGGCAGACCCTTCTGCATGGTGTGGGCCCAGCTCCCACTTGGAGATGCACAGGACGCATGCCCACAGATAGGTTCTTTCATGAGTAATCAGATTTGCAATATACTTGGGCTGTTTTTGAGATTTGCTCTTTGCCTAAAATCCCCTCACCCTGCAAGTACCTGCGGGCCCAGTGTAACTGCCTGCCTATTCATTTGCTAATGTCCTCCTTCTGTGATGTAACGAGGGGCATTGGCTCCTTTGTTGTAACTGGGATAGGAAGAACCATCTTGGCATGTAAGGGGATGATTATTAGAATAAAGGCCTGTGATGGCAGAGGCCTTGGCTTTGGCTCCTCTTGAGAGAAAAGACTGTCGGTTATCCTTATTCCTCTACCAGACTCAGTAGTCTGTGTGTATGTTTTAATTCATCTATAATGACGTGGACACTGCTGGCCGGTGTTCACTTCAGGTATCCTGTAGGGTCCAGTGGCACAGGTTCCCCTATCACCCAGGCTTCAGTACTCTAGGTATGCCCTTTGTGTGGGCTGAGTACACCCTCCTCTTGTAGTTGAGCCTTGGTTGCTGTTGGCAGGTCAGTGGGAGGGATTTACCCAGGCCAGTCAACTGCAAGGATTTGCTGTGACCACTGACCACCAACATCTGCCCTCCATGTAGGACCAGCTGTGCAGGAGCAGGGTGCTGGTGCACCAATGTGGTCTGTAGCTGTCCACTGGGTATGCAGGCCCTGGGGTTTCCTGTGTGATGCGGACCAAGGTCAGCCCCCATCTGTGTTTTGCCCAGGACTACCCTGCCTGAGCTATAAAGCAGTTTGAGATGGCTGCTACTTGTGCTGGGCTTGGAGACTCTCAGTCAAAGCCAAGCTGTGGATGTAGGCTGGCTGCTGCTAGTGCCAGGCTTAGGAGCACTTAGCCATGGATAATGGGGACTGAGGGCTCACTGAGGCTGGCTGTTGCTTATTTGATAGGATTTAGGAATTTGTAAAGCATGATCCAAGATCAGCCGTTCACATAGAAAAGTCATAGTTAACAGTTTGGGTGAGTCCATAAGCTGGATAGGACAGAGTTCAGGATATCTCCAGGGTAGGGTAAATAGTATTAGCCAGGTTGATTGATTCTCAGGTATAGAATCCACTAACTAGCTCTGTGGCTCTTTGGGGGGAGGGTTCAGAAAAAGGACAATGGCCTCTGCCTGCCTTTCTGTCTAAGACAAAGATTCCCCCTGGCTCTCGCCTTGATGCCAGATACTTCAGTTCCTCCTTGTATCCCACTGGTGCCTTTAAACTACTACTCCATTGCTGCAGATCAGAGGAAGTGAATCTGATTAAGTCTGTGTGTCGGTTCTTTAAGAGGAACTGCTTGGGACTATAGAATTTTCTTCCACCCACTAAATCGCCACAGGTTTCTGCAGCTAGAAGTTGTGAGGAGTTACCTTCCTGGCGCTGGAACCCTGGGCTGGGGAGCCTAGTATGGGGCTAGGACTTCTCACTCCCAAGGTATCCTTCCTAAATTTTTATCCACCATACATGGATGTAGAACCAGCCTGTTCCACATTTCCATCACTTCTACCAGTCTGGATGGATGTGGTTTCTTTAATTCCATAGTTGTCAGACTTCATTCAACTTGATTTCTGATGGTTCTGAGTGATGGCTATTCTATAATTTAAGTGTAATTTTGATGTAGTTGTCTGAGGAGGTGAGCCATGTTTATTTATGCCTCCATCTTGACCAGAAGTGAAAATAATTTTTAATATGTCCTTCAGCACTGCTGCCCAGTCAGCTGCAAATCACCATCCACTCCATACCATCCCCATCACCAGAGAGAGAGAGACTAGGTTACCCTGTCAAATCCTGAGGTGTCAGCATCAGATAGCGTCTGCTAGTCATGTTCAATTTTTCTGGGACATTTCCTGAAGTCCTTTCTGCTTTTGTTCTCTCTCCCTCTGTTTCTCCAGAGCGTCTGGCTCATCTTGGGAACACTTCTCAAAGCCAAGCTTATTTTGGTGACTCAAGCTGGACTGTGCTTCACTCTGAGGCCCACCTTTGTGCATTTCTCAAATTGGTGTTTTACTCTGCACCGAAGACTAAAAAGAACAGTGCAACAGCAGAGGCCCTTGTTTTAAAGGCCAATCTGGGCTTTTTAAAGACTGCTTCTTTGATGGAATTAACCTATCATTTGGTGAAGCAAATGACCCTGCTTCGTGATTTTTGGTAATATATTTTTTCTGAGTCTCAGAGTGGAGCATTTGCAATCTTAGAAAGCTAAATATAAAGTAGCAAGTAAAATTAATTACTCTCCTCACTAACCATTTCTTAAAATGGTTTCTCAATGCTAGAAATACTTACAAGCCAATCTTTTTCTCATCTTCTGACCCACATAGTATGTGGTATTCCTTTTGGAGATGCTTTTGAACCAAACCATGAGTAGCAGATGGTTTTCCCCATATATATTTACCCTGTATCCATTTTAGGGCTACATTTTCAGAAAATGGATAAATGATAGCCATTCCCCATAATCTTTCTCTTCAGCCAAATTTAAAACATCAAAACTTAACTGTGGATGTATCCAAGGATAAATCTGTCATCTTTACAGCAAGCCGAAGATACTCAGATCATCCTAATGCAGCTAGCTTCCTGCCATGATCAGTCCCCTCTTCTAGTTATTTCTTCCTTAGCCCCAATCCTCAAACAATTTCTTGTTTATTGAAATTTTATAACTTTTCCTCAGTTCACATCAGAGCTCCTTCTTTGAGCTTCTTATGGTTCTACAGAATGAAGGCCGTCCTACCTAGGGCACCAAATGCCCCTCCATGTCCCATGGGAAAACTGCCCGCCTCAGCCCCTGAAGTCCTGGCTAGGTGTTGGGTGGTTGCTGGAGAGGGAGAACACCTCCTGTCTGGTTTCTACTCTCCTAGGACTTCTGTCTATCCAAGCTAACTGCCCTCCACTTCACCTCCAAGCCTTCTTGATTGATCTCTGGGTCAATTATCCTGCCATATTTGGACTTTCCTCTACACTTACTCCATCTAAACATAACTCCCCGGGACAGTTTTCCTGTAAAAATCAGCCTCTTCTTTATTCTGTGCAGAAGCTATAGTGATCACCATATTTAGAGCTGAAAGGAGCCCTAGGGAACAGCTAGTTCCAATCCTAAAGTTTTGTAAATTTGGGAAATGGAGAGTCAAAGAGATCAAACAGCTGGTTGATTATGCTGTTCAGTAGAACAAGTTAACATTTTTCTGGCTTCATTGCCCATTTATTATAGATGTTAAAGCAAGTACTTCCATTCACAGGACCCCATATTTTTCTATTAGCCTCCAGTTTACAGAAAGAAGATCTCTCAGGTCACATGTAATGTGAAGGGAGTGGATTTCAGATACAGTTAACATTGTAAAAACAGTTATTTTTCTTTTAGGTTTTCCCATCATTAGACAGGTTGTTACTAAGGCATTCTGGTGTCCACCACAGAACATCTGTGTAGTTAAAATGGTTTAAGTGCATTTACTGTAGAGCTACCCCTCAAGCGTTAATCATTTTGTCCCCATGCCTCAGTGGTTTGCTCAGGGGAAGCATCACGAAGAGTTTCCATACACTACAATTTGCAGACTTTTGATGATCTGTATGCTCCTCCCGCACAGATGAACAATTTAAACATTTCTTTTCCTTCCACACCGATCAGTTATTGAATTCCCTCTAGTGGGTACATCTTTCAGTAGGACTGATGGTATCCAGGGTGACCAGTTCACCCTGGTTTGCCCAGGACTTTCCCAGGTTTAGCACTGAAAATCCCATGGCCTGGGGAATCCCTCAGTCCTGGGTAAGCTGGAACAGTTGGTCGCCCTGTGTCCTGCTGCCACCTGTTGCTGCTCACCTTTCCAATGCTCTGGGCACCTCAGGATTGAGAATTAGTGTCCTAGATATTTATGTTCCTCAGAATAGCACCAATCAATAAACTGGAATAATTATAATCAAAGCCACTCAGCTATGTAGGTTAAAACACATTGATGACACGTAAAAGGGTAGTGAACCAAATTACACAATCAGCCATGAGGGCCCTAACCAAAGCAGACCAGGACTGAGCCTACTCTATTTATAACAATGTTTGCATTATTTTTGCAGAGAAAGGAAAGAGTTTAAGGATGTCATCTAAAAGGATGGATTGGTAAACATTAAATTTGAGTCTAAAGCCACTCTAAGCACTGGGAAAATCAAACGTAAAGATTTTCTTCAACTAAGTATAAATACAGGGCGCATCTTGTTCGAGCTTTAATTTCTAGGAAAGCAGAAGAAACATTTGTTTTGGGAGATTTATCCAGGCATTCTGCCCCAACAAACTGTGTAAACTCAAGTAAATGACAAATTCTATGGGAAAGAAGCTAGTAAGACAGTGGATTGAATAAACTGAAAATGAATCAAGAATGAAATAGAACTATTAAAATTAGAAGTTTGAGGAAACCACTGCCTATCTCTATTTCAAGACTGTTTTGTTTTCATTTATTTGAAAATGTTCAGAAGATAAAGAGTATCTTCAAGATGTACATCTCTGGCAGCAGTTGAATTATAAAATACTATCTCCTAATAGAAATATTATACCATCCCTTTGCAACTTTAATTCAATATTCAAAGATATAGGGGTGGAGGAGTTTGGAAGTATTTGGTATGAGAAGTATACCAGAATAATATGGAGAGACCTCAGGCGTGCAAGGTGTTGTCATGACTTTGTGGTCTTTTTTTCTCAGTGGAGCCATTTGGAAACAGAAAGTTGCACACAAAGACACAGTCACCTGTTCTTTTCCTGGAAATTTAGCAGGGTATGGGCAAAAGTAAAATTTCTGTTTGTGGGGCTTTCTTGTATTGTTTTGAACAATTAGAGTTAAATCTGGGCAATTAACCCCAGGAAGGAAAAGAAACATGCTACCCCAAAGAGGCTGCCAGGGAAGTAGAAAAAGCAGTGTCATCCTGGAAGAATAAGAGAAGCCGGTAGTAGCATGTGGTGGAATAGGAGGGGGAGAAGACTCACAAGGCTTCTTTGCCGGATTTACTTTCCTCCACTTGGGTAGACTAAAAGCAACTACTTTTCTGTGTCTGTGTGTGTGTGTGTGTGTGTATGTATGCGTCAGTATTTTTAAATTTATAAATCATATTGATGAAACTACTCCTTTTTAAAAGCGGGGAACTAAGGCATAGTGATCCCAAGAAATGTTCTCAGGGTCAGATAGTAAACAGCAGAGCCAGATTTTATATCTTGCATCAAAGCCTTGGTTTTCACCACCATGTTACAAACTTGTGTGTACCGTCAGCTTTCTGCAGGGTGCACTGGCAGGCTGGTTTTCTGAACAGGGAACCAAACAGTGCAGTTCGAAAGAATAGGCTCCAGAGTCTGCAGACGGGAATGAAGGGCAGTTCCCTCCTGGCTGGGGGCAGGGTGCACTGGAGGCAGAAGCCGACCTCACGCACAGCTTTTCTTCACTAAATGTACTTAGGAGAATGGACCAGGTGTTTGGAATCACAGGATAAGCTGAGTTGGGCAACAGAGAGAGATGCCCAAAGATTTGTTGAGTATTTTTTTTTTTTATGTGCAAGACATTGTTCTAAGCTCTTTTTATGTACTGATCTATAAGAAAACTGTGAGGTCACTGTTCTGAACATCTGCACTTTACAGAAGAAAAGAAACACAGCCCTAGCTGGTGTGGCTCAGTGGTTTGAGCACTGGCCTGCAAACCAAAAGGATCTCTGGTCCAGTTCACAGTCAGGGCACATGCCTGGGTTGTGGGTCAGGTCCCCAACTGGGGGCATGTGAGAGGCAATGAATTGATATATGTCTTGCACATTGATTTCTCTTCTTCTCTTTCTCCCTCCCTTCCCCTCTTTCTCCCTCCCTTCCCCTCTTTCTAAAAATAAATAAATAAAATCTTTAAAAACATAAAAGAAAAAGAAACCCAGGCTTACAGTCCAGTGCTCTGCACTACATAACAGGCAGTTGTATAGAGATATTTATTATTCCCTCTCATTTTTTCATCAGAAAAGATACAGAAATGATAGGTGATTGGAAAGTCTCTAATACTGCAAAATTTAGGCCTGGAAGAACATGATTATAATCTAGAACAGAGATCAGCAAAAACCATATAGCCCATGGGCTCAGTCTGGCCTGTTTTTATACTGTCCACAGCTAAGAATGATTCTACATTTTTAAATGGTTGTGAAAAATAAAAAGAAGACTATTTCATGGCCTGAAAATGACAAGACATCAACACCGGTGTCCATAAACAGTTTCATATATTGTCATGGCTCCTTTCATGCTACAGGAGCAGACGAGTGGTTTCCTCAGAAAACAAATAATCCACCAGCCTAAAGCTTTCATTACCTAGTCCTTTACAGCAGAAGTGCTGAGGCCTGAGGGAATCATGTGGCACACATATTTGCATAACATTTTTTAGGAAAAATTTTTGTCATAATTGTGAATTTTCTATGTAAATGAAAGCCCACTATTTTGTGTGCAAAATAGTTAATTAAAGAAAAACTATTTTAAATAATTATTTCAGAAATGCCTTTTAAAATAAAATGTGCACAATATATGTAGAATGTATCTATTTTATTGTTATTGTTTAGAAATTCTTCCAAGATTTTAATTTTTGTTGTAATGTTCAAATTTATATATGAATATATAATTTAATTATAAACATAATTCACACCTCCACTTTATTTATTTTCTTGACATTCACATTTTTAAGTATATTTTATTGATTATGCTATTACAGTTGTCCCAATTGTTACTCCCCTCTGCCTTGCATTGTCCCTCCCACCAGCATTCCGCCACCTTAGATCATGTCCATGGGTCGTACATATAAGTTCTTTGTCTTCTCCATTTCTTATACATTCTTAACTTTTCTCTGCCTATTTTATGCCTACCAATTATGTTTCTTATTCCCTGTCCCTTTTCCCCCATTCTTCCCCCACTGCCTCCCTGCTGATAACCCTCCATGTGATCTCCATTTCTGTGATTCTGTTCCTATTCTAACTGTTTCCTTAGTTTGTTTGGTTTTTTGTTTGTTTTAGGTTCAGTTGTTGATAGTTGTGGGTTTGCTGTCATTTTACTGTTCATAGTTTTGATCTCTTTCTTTTTCTTAGATAAGTCCCTTTAACATTTCATATAAGAAGGGCTTGGTGATGATGAACTCCTTTAACTTGACCTTATCTGGGAAGCACTTTATCTGCCTTTCCACTCTAAATGATAGGTTTGCTGGATAGAGTCATCTTGGATGTAGGTGCTTGCCTTTCATGACTTTGAAAACTTCTTTCCAGCCCCTTCTCTCCTGCAAGGATTTTTTTTTTTTTTTTTTTTTTTTTTTTTAGAAATCAGCTGAGAGCCTTATGGGAACTCCTTTGTAGGTAACTGTTTCCCTTTTCTCTTGCTGCTTTTAAGATGCTCTCCTTATGTTTAATCTTTGGTAATGGAATTATGATGTACCATGGTGTGTTCCTCCTTGGATCCAACTTGTTTGGAACTCTCTGAGCTTCCTGGGTTTATGTGTTTATTTCCTTCACCAGATTGCAAAAGTTTCCTTTCATTATTTTTTTTTCAAATAAGTTTTCAATTTCTTGCTTTTCCTTTTCTCCTCCTGGCACCCCTATGATTCAGATGCTGGAATGTTTAAAGTGGTCCTGGGTGTTCCTAGGCCTCTCCTCATTTTTTAAAATTCTTGTTTCTTCATTCTGTTCCTGTTGAATGTTTATTTCTTCCTTTTGTTCCAAATCATTGATTTGAGTACCAGTTTCCTTCCCTTGACTGTTGGTTCCCTGTATATTTTCCTTTATTACTCTTTATATAGCCTTCACTTCTTCCTTTATTTTTCAGCCATACCAGTCATTTCTGTAAGCATCCTGATTATCAGTGTTTTGAACTCTGCATCTGATAGGTTAACTATCTCCTCTTCACTTAGTTCTTTCTCTGGAGTTTTGGCCTGTTCTTTCATTTGAGCCATTTTTCTTTGTCTTGGGGTACCTGTTATGTTGTAAGGAGTAGAGACTTAGGATGGGGCAACCCACTTGGCTGGGTTGTAGTGCCATATGTGGGGGAGGGGTCAGAGATGAAAAAATGCCATTTTCTCAGCTCTCACCCCACTTTCAGATATTTCCCCTGCTGCCCACAAGCAAATTGTGCCCTTTTGGTGCTGATTCCTGGGTGGGTGGGCTTGTGTACATTCTAGGCCCCGTGGGCCTCTCCAATGGACTTTCATGTAACACTGGCAGTTTCTCTTGCAGCTGCAACCCCATAGGTTTTTATAGCCAGAGGTTTTGAGACATTCTTTTCTGGAGCTGGAAGCCTGGGTTACACATTCTGTCTTGCTCCCCAGTTGTTCCTCCTGGTTTATCCACTAGTGAATGTGGGACCACTCTGTATGCCAGCCTCCACCTTGCCACACATCCTCTTTGCCCCACATGCCCATCTTCACCTCTCCTACCAGTCTGGATGAATGTTTCTTCTTTAACTCATACAGTTTGGTTTTCTGGCAGTTCTGGGTATTTTTGTTTTTAAATTGGTTGTTATCCTTCTTTGGTTGTTCAAGGAAGTGAAGCGTATCTGCTTATGCCTCCATCTTGGCCAGAAGAAGAAGATATTGATTAATACATTTATATTTCTATTTCACTAAATGTTAGGACTCTGTTTCTTTTCATAGAAAGTCTGGTTGGCCCAATGCTAGCACTGATTGTCAGAGCCTTCAAAGCCCTTGGCAGGTGTTAACTTATTTAATACTTATAAATCCTAGAGGTATTGATCAACAGTAATAAAATGGTCAATTAACTGTACAAATAATGTCCAGTCATCCTGTTTTTGAATGATCTTGCACTGATCTGCTTGTGGAGTTTTTCTTGAGCCTACTACATTCTTACTTCATCACCTATTGTTGACATTAGGGTGCCCAAATCTGCCAGTTTTACATCCCTCTTCTAATCTGTTACTTCTTACCTGCTTAGGTCTGAGAAATTTTAAGATTGTGTCTAAACTAAGAATTAATAGGCTAAACATAAAAAAAGGATTTAAGCCTTTGGTGCTTAAACCAAACATGATAAACTGACATCCTGAGGGTGAAATGGTGCATATGTATGCATGCACTTGTGTTTTAAAATTTTATTAATTACTTGATAACATTTAAAGAATTTTTGATTTTTTAAAAAATAAAATTCAGATTTTTCACTTCACTTAAAATATCCAAAGAGCTGGCAGCTCTGGCCCCATGATCCAGCATGGATTAATTGCTAGCATTGAGAGGAACTGCTTGCCTTAGGTGGGGCACATCTCATTGCCAATATCCCCACCTTCCCCTCATGTCTATCATACCAGGGCCAAGTGTTAGCAGCCACTTGTGAACTCACTAGCTCTTTTTCCTTCCCTCCAACCAGCTTCACTTTTTTAAGAATCTTACCTGCCTGTACATATTTGAATGTGTGAATCCAGCCTACAACATGTGATCATTGTTTTGGTTGCTGGGAGATCTTTTCTTACTTACTTTCTGTGTCTTGCTTATGGCCAAAATGTACGAGATTGCCAGACTGATGCAACCAGAGCCTTAGGTGGGGAGCAGAATGGTTGTGTCAAGTCGATGGAAATGAGTGGGTCAATCAAAAGCATTGCCTTTATTCAGTAGCCAATAATTATGCTGAGAGAAGCTACCTGAGGTAGAGAACTACAAGGACTTGGGAACAAGTCAAGCCTGAATACCAACGCTGTCCGCACAATTCCAGCATTGGCGTTTGCCTATGATAGCCCAGCAAGGGTAGGTGCACAGGTCATGTAAGGTTAATGAGAATTAAGTGACTGTGAGGGGGAAAAAGATCCCACCAGGATCCCAGAAAACCACTGGACAGCCTAGCCTTTTGTTTTAGTGTTGAGCTGAGCTGACTATGTGTTGTTGCTGTCCTTGTCCTGTTTGTGACAATAAAGGTTATCCTGAGGCAGAATGAGGTGGAGAATGATACAAAATGTGTACTTGATGACAGTTTTAATATGTTAAGCAACTAATGTGAAAGGGGCAGAAATAATGACCTGGCTGGAAGTTAATGGCTGAGCCCACCCAATTATTTGCTGAAAGATAATGCCTGTTCAGTCACCACAGACACCAGACAAAACAAACCTCCTGCCAGGCCAGCTGCTAGAAAGGTATCACATTCTAACCTCAGGCTGTTCACCTAAACCATTGTAAATAAGGCAGGACAAACTACACTTTTTTTGTGGGTGAGGATACCACTGTTTTGAACTATAAGTTGTGTTACATTCCTACTAACAATCTGCTTTGACTAAATCCTGATTAAAGATCTGTGGAGTTTGCTTTGCATTGGCATTTCACCAGAGCTCCCTATTGTAGGATCCAGGCTCAAGGCAAAGAGGGGGGAAAACAGCTAGCTAGCATTGCAAGCTCTTTGCCTCACTTCCCCCCTGCATTACTCCCTTCCCCCACCACCTCATGCTCTCCACAAGTCCAGATGTATTTTGCAGAAAAGTGTATGGCTCTAGTAAGAATGAAGCAAAGTGAAGACATCAAAATGGATTATTCAGTGCTCCCCTTTCTCTAACCACATTCCTATTATGTCCCTTGCTCCCTTCCCAGGGGTAGGGGGTGGTGTGTGAAGGGGAATAGTGGTGAGGAAGAATGAAATTTAACCTTCATTCTTTTTGAGTGGGAGTACCTATTTCAACCCATTTGAAAGCCTTAAGAGAGTGTTTTCTTTTCCATTAGTAAGAACAGAAATCAAAATATCCTTTCAAGTTTAAAGGGAAAGAACCTTAAGAGAATAAGTGTTTTCCATTAGTAAGAACAGAAATCAAAATATCCTTTCAAGTTTAAAGGTTTCAGAAGTCACATTGAATTGAATCCAGTCCCATATGGAAAACCCTCTCATGTAGGTCACTTGAACATAACTGATTCCTTCCCCAAGAGCCCTTTGATGAGAGGCTAAGGGCCCACAGTTGCGGTGTGGATGTAGCACTTGGCGCTGTGGCTTAGGCAGGGACACCTTTCAAGGAAATGGCCTCTTCCAGAATGCCCCATGGTAGTGACTGCTGGACCCACGCTGAGTGCAACTACAAGAAAAATCAGTTCCTGGGAAATGCCTTGAACACATCCCTTCTTAAAAGCTCAGCCCTTCCAAGACTAAAACCTGCCACAACCGTCTTGGCCACGGCTTTCTCCAACCACCCTCCAAATGTGGGTTTGGTTCATTTTTGGTTTAGATAGCTTTACCAAAGAACTTTTTCTTGAAAGGATGATTAGAGAGGAGGAAGGGAAGTAGAAAGTTATGGTATATTATAAGGCTGGGAAAAAAATCTATCCTACACACAAACCCTTTCCACGTAGCACTAGATAAAGATTAAAGACAATTGTAGTAGTATAAAAATAATTGCCTATGTGTATGTCATTTAAGAAAAAAGAGCTAACAGTTATCTTTCTCTTAAATGTGTCCAAGAGCCAACAGCAAGTAACTCTAGATGTCATGATGCTGAGGTGCTCACGGCTGTTTTCCAAAGCATCTTTAAATATTGCTATAGTTCCCTGGTCACCCTACTCCCTTCCCATGTGAATATGTGAGGTACTGCAATGACACACCAGACACCACCTCTCCTGCAAGAGAAATGAAAGCAAAACCACCAACACCCCCGAATGGTGCTCAGGCAACCTGTCAGACTAACGAATACATTTGCTATTTGGAAGCTGAAAGAACACCTGACATTTGGGAAGGAATTCCCAGAATTACACTTGAGCAAAATATTCTGTCACAAATAGGCTTGTGCTTAAATGCTCTCCTGCTCTTGGAGTAGGGAGTGAGACAGGGTGCCTTCTGCCCTTGGCTTGGTGAGGACACAGACAACCTCATTCTGCAATTGACTCGCCTGATTCAGGTTGGGAGTCTTCTTTCTGGTGGATCCCAGTTGCCTAGATGTTGCAATTTGTTTTTATGTTTCTGTAGAGAAGTATTTTTTCTTTCATCTTCAGGATTTTTGCCACCAGAAGAGAACATTTAAACTCTGTGTCCCCTCCTGATTGTGACTTACCAGTGTGGACAGTTAAATCCTTAGTGTCATAGGTCCCGGCCCTCCAATACTGTCTCAAACACTGTTATGCACATAATGCAGCACTGTGATCTAATTTAAATAATACCTTCTTATTATTTATACTACTATATATAATATATACCAACACTTTGGTTATGTAACCTAGGTGGATAACCCTTTTTCTTAGTTACCTGCCAAACTCAGGACTTCGGTTTATATCACAATTAACACAGTTACAAAGTTGTATTGGTGTCCTTTTTTCCCTTTGTAATGGAGTGTGTAAATCAAAGAATGTGCATGGTGTGGTGTTCCTGTTTCTGGAGTTTCAGGAGGATTTAGGCATGGCATTCAGGGTTCTGTATAGACTTGCCTACCTTTATGAATTCGTCTGTTAACCCTTCTTCCTCTGAGAGAGCACTCCTGCTGGCAGGGAACTCCATGTTTTCTCTCTCCCACTGGTCATTCTTGAGTTAAGCACAGACTCATCAGCTCAGTGGCTTTATCATGAAAAATGTGTGTGACCTTGCCATTCATTCACAGTTCCTCAAAGAACTGCCAGCTTCGCTGACCAAAAATTAAGGAAGGAAAATGTGATTTTAAAAAAGAATCCATCTTTCAACAACCGAAAACGATGCATCTATGGTGCTGTATCCTGCTGTCTGTTGTACTTTTGAAATCTACTCAGGTGAAAGATCACTTCTGGCTTAACTGTGATGTGCTCACAAGTACCCTTTCGGCTCACTTTGTTAGTACTGAAATCAAGACTATTTATCTGGGATACATACAATAGTGATTTCCACTGTGTGTCATTTGCAAAAGTGGAGAACAATCTTCCCTGCTTTTGCAAATAATTAATATTCCATATTGGATTCTTGAAGACTTCAATATCTTGAATCTGTCTAACCTAGAAATTGTATTTCACCCTTTCATTACTGTGGCCTAAGTCCCTCCCCTCCCCCTGCCCTTTTAGATGAAACAGCACCATTTCAGTTCTTAAACATCCAGCTTTTCCTTAGTATGTATGTTGAGGCCATCAAAGCGCATAGCTGATCCATACTTGCATTTTGCATTCTTCATATGTACTCATATTGCCAAAGACAAATATTCATCATTTATTGTAAATAACACTCTTTCCCAGACTTACCATAAATCTTCTGTGCTGTATTGTCTTCCAGCTGCAATAAAAATTACAGAGTTGCATAAAAAAAAAGTCCTTTCATTAACAGGGCCAGAAATATTATATATTTTTCAAAATAAAAATGACAACAACAAAAATTGCTGATGCTGACTGAACATATGTGAATATATACATAAACCCTGAACAAGAGTTATCTCATTTCATGTTCTAACCATGTGAAATAGCAACCGCTGTTATTTTCCATCTCACAGACAAAGAACATGGTGCTTAGAGAGGCTAAGTAACTTGACCCTGGTCACATAGCTAGCTGGTCAGTGACCAGTTGGGCTCTGAAGTCAACTAGATGGGCTCCAGCATCTGGCCTAGGGATCTGCAGAATTAAGGTACTGGTTTTCTATTCAGCAGAATGAATTTACAAAAAAAATATTTGTATTGGCCTTAGTTTTCTCATCTGTAAAATAAAGATTGGGTTAGGTGATTTTTAAGATCCTGCCAACACTTTGGGTTTATCTCCAAATCGTTCTCTGTCACATCCATGCTACTGTGGCCATTCATTTGTCCAAGGTATTACAGGAAGTTAAAGGGTGGTGTGGGATAGGAGAGGGTAGGGTGATTGTTGCATTGTACACTAGCTATTTTCTTAACAGGGGCAACTGCTTCAATTGTTGCAGCATGCCCAGATGGGTAGGATAGCTGGGTGACTCTGGGAATGAGGTGGGAGCACACCCACTGTGATTGCCACAGCTGATCTTTTAGTAGGACTCATTAATTTCCCCCCGAAGCATCCTTACAACCTGCATCAGTCTGCAGCTGTTCACTTCACATTTGCTGAGTGCTAGAGGCACCTGGCATACACATGAGCTTTGAGAACCCCCCTGTAATGTGACCAGACCTGCCGGGCTCCTCTTCCTGGCTTCTCTGAATGTCACCAACTGATACTTCCAGGAATTTTGCCGCAGTCCGGGAAGTCTTAGTTCTTTCTTCAGAATAAGGAAGTGGGAGAGGGCATTGGGTGGGAGGTAAAATCCTTTGATTTTTATGAAATGCCCTCAAATCTCAAGATGTCAGGCTTATAAAGAGATCCAGTGGCTAGTCATTCTACATATTGTAGATAATACCATGTCAACAACATGAGTTATCTGAAGCTCTTTGTGAAATGGGAACCAGCTTTTGCTCTCTGGGAACAATGACTATCACCTTTCTCTCTGGCGGGCAAACAAAGGTGTGTTTATTTCATTCATGTCATCCACAGCAACACTTTAATGTTTCAAGTCACTGCTAGGTTCCTTCTGCCTTCACCCTATGCCCACAACAGTGTAATTCTTATTTCCCTCTTCCCATATATGTATATGCTATGTAACACCATTAGAAACAGTCTCATTTAATCCAGCAAACACCTACCTCCCCATTAGAATTTTTAGCTGCTGATAAGTTGCTGTTGCAAGCGCATTTTTCCTTATCTGTGTCGGTATGTGCTCAGAGGTAGAGATAACACTGAAATGAAAAGACAGGCAGAAAGAGATAAAGCTTAGCAGAAAAAGATATAAAGCAGAGGAGCATTAGTCTGAAATGCAGTGGTTTCCAAGGCGTGCTAGCAGGCTACAGGGCTGACCCGAAAAAGGAGAACCACTTATTCTAAAATGCCAGAGGAGAGTGTGAAAAGAGAAGGGAGATAAAATCAGAATAGATTGGATGGAAAGGGGTGGGGTGAAGCAAGAGAAGCTCAACCCCAGTGAAAAGGATCGGTCATTCCTTTCCAGAATATAATTTGCTGTGATCCACCACTTGCATTTCATATGCAAATGAGAGGGCTTCCCGAAGGCTGAGCGAGCTGAGCCTCCACTCTGCTCTCTGCTGTCTACGCTCTGCTGTCTGTGCGCTGCTGTTCGCTGTCTGCTCGCTCTCGCGTCCCAGCGCCTGGGGCCTGAGACCAGTGTGTGTTGGAGAAGCATCTCCTCTCCCACCACTGCCCAAGAGGATGGACGCCATACTAAAGTGGAGAATAAATGAGGATTAAAGGACTCCAGAAAGGAAGCCTGTTTGAGAAGCTGTCAACATTCAAGACTGGCAAAGGAAGTCCATTCAGCGTCTTCACACCTGTGATTTCAGGGACTAATCGATCATTACCCAATCTCTGGAGAGAGATTCTTTCCTCAAAGTACCGAAAATAATGAACTTTTGGAAGTATTACCTTTTTGCTTTCACTGTGCTCACTGTAGTTATTTTTGTGATACTTTACAATAGCCAATTAATCCTGCCAAAAAGGAGGTTGAATAGCTCCAGCGAAAGGTATTCTGTAATAAATGCCTGTAAGGACGCCTTAGAAGATAGGTCAACTTTTTTCTGGGAGAAGACATTGACATCACCTTTGGGAAGTGTTCCTTGCAAGGACTATCTGATCCAGAATCACTACATCACTAGCCCCCTGTCGGAAGAAGAAGTGGCGTTCCCTTTGGCCTATGTCCTGGTCATCCATAAAGACTTTGATACTTTTGAAAGGCTTTTCAGGGCTATCTACATGCCCCAAAATGTTTACTGTGTTCATGTGGATGACAAAGCCACAGCAGAGTTTAAGAAAACTGTGTGGCAGTTACTGAGCTGCTTCCAAAATGCTTTTATTGCTTCGAAGATTGAGCCTGTGGTCTATGCCGGCATTTCCAGGCTCCAGGCTGACCTGAACTGCCTTAAAGACCTGGTAGCCTCCAAGGTCCCATGGAAGTATGTCATCAACACCTGTGGACAAGATTTCCCCCTGAAAACCAACAAGGAAATAGTTCAGTATCTGAAAGGATTTAAAGGGAAAAACATTACCCCTGGGGTGCTGCCTCCACCTCATGCAATTGGACGGACTAAATATGTCCACCGAGAGCACATAGGTGAAGATGGCTCTTTTGTGAAAAATACTAACATTTTGAAAACCTCACCTCCACATCAGCTGACCATCTACTTTGGCACTGCCTATGTGGCCCTTACCAGAGACTTTGTCAACTTCGTCTTCCATGACAAAAGGGCCATTGATCTACTGCACTGGTCAAAAGATACCTATAGTCCTGATGAACATTTCTGGGTGACACTTAATAGGATTCCAAGTAGGTACTAATTTCCATTACTGTTTTTTTCTTATTCCTAGATTGAGTTTGCTACCACCATTCAGCTCCTCTAGAGATCTGACTCATTTGAAGTTATTTTTAAAAAATTGAAATGCTTAGGAAAGTATTAGTCTGGTTGCTTTTTAGTGACAGTTTAGTGCCAGCTCTGTTGTCTTATAACTATGTGTAATATAGTAATCTAAGAAATCTGTTGAGCTATAGGAGCTCTGGCAAAGCCACCTTTGACCATGTATCACATAGTTGTCTATTTTAGCTCAGTTTTTGGAATGAATGCTTTTTGTAGTCCTCCATAAGCACAGCTGTAGCATAATGAGACTGATAATTTCATCAGCATTCTAGAGCTTAGGAGTTGAAGTATGTAGTATTTCTTTCAGGAGATGTTATAGAGCACTGTGCTGATGCTCAAAGCCATTCTTCAAAGTTCATGGGGCTCTTTTCAGAATCTTTGAATGCTCTTTGGATAATTCACAAATTATCACTATGGCTTAAATGTCTCTAGTCTAAGACCTGGACAAATACCCAGGTCTCAGCTGACTTGGTTCAATAAATCTAGTTTGATAGTTTATTGCCCAGAAGAATGAGATGAAATGTACAGGGAGACATTCTAGCTGGAGTTGAGCCAAAGTAAATGCCTAATTTTTAAGGCACAGATTTTTATTAGAAATTCCAGTTTGCAACTTCTTGTGTTTATATGCTGTGAAGTCTTCTCTGTTGTTATTGATAATGTAGAAAGGGGTCTGATATATGCCAGGCATCTGAAGGCATAAGACAGCACCACACTCCCTCTTTGATTCAGGACTGCGTTTCTTTCCAAAATTCTGTTTCCTGTATATTATCAGAGATTACCTGTGGGTGTCAGCCCTGTGCAAAGGTGGCCCTGTGCCCGCTGTGCTTGAAATAACTCCCTGTTCTTACAAGTACTATCATTATTGTTGAGGCATTTGAGTGCTGTTTGAAACTACCCTCATATCTGAAAGCACACCCAATAAATGCAGCATTCCTAAGAGCTAAACTGGAGTGGTGGCCACAGAAATCTGCCTAGAGAAAGAGGCAGAAAGAGATTCAGTAAGGTACCTCGGCACAGAGACATATGCTATCCTCTGAGCAATTTATTTTCAGATATATTAAATTTTCAGATCACGAAGACTTGTAGGAGGGGGAGTGAACCAGCATTTACCGTAATGTAGTAAGTGCTCATCATTATTCATAAGTAACTATTTAAAACACATGTAAATATTATATATGTGGAATTTAATATTGTTTTTATTGATACAGTTTGTGCCAAATATGTGATGTTCTACATCATTTCTTTTAATTATAAGAAATAATCACTGTTATCCCCCTATATAGATGAAGAAAAAGAGGTTAGAGAGACTGAAATGCTGTGCTCATCTCCACAGAGCTTGTTTAAGGCAAAGTGAAATCTGATCCTGGACTTGTGTGGCCTGAAGTTTGAACTATTTCTCTTGCACCAGGAAAAGAAGGAATGATTACTTTTTCTTTCCTGTATGTTAAAGCAAAGTCCCCACAGAATCACAGACAGGAGAAAAGATGAGGGTGGGGAAGAATGATGAGGGCGGTGGAAGGAAGCTCCACTTCACCACTTTAAGGTGGAAATAAGTTTAGCACGGTGTGTGTATGTGAGTGTTGGAAGACAGCATGCTGAAGCTTCGTGGGCTGCTGTGCTAGCTCAAGTCATGGGAGGGTTGTCCTTGCTGGAACTGGTCACCACATCCCACACAGGCATCTGTGCTAGCCTCCTGAGCCTCATCTGAACCAGGCTTTGGTCTGGCTCATGGAATGTGTTGAGGATTCTGTCTTCACACAGTACAGAAAAGAAGTCTTCAAAAAAAGAATAGACTATTTTGACATATTTTTGGCAGTCAACATATATTTATTTAACCTTTTATGGTAGCACACACCATTCTGTGTACTGAGGGTACCTCTGTAAGCAGGCGGACATGATTCATGGAATTTAAGTTTCAGGATTTGAAAGGTTGAGCATTAAATTTAGTGACTGTTTAGTATATTGGGCTAATTTCAGTTTAGTTTTTGAATATTAGGCTGATTTTCCCCACTCCAACTTCTCATAAAATGTTCCTCACCCCCCAAAATATCTATCCTTATTTTTTTTTTTAATTTTTAAAGTTAGCTTTTCTTAAAAAAAAAAAAAAAAGAGGAAATAGGTCTGCTGCTGTAGCTCAGTGGATTGGGTGCCAGCCTGTGAACTGGAAGGTCTCTGGTTCGTTTCCCGGTCAGGGCACATGCCTGGGTTAAGAGCCAGGTGGTGCGAAGGGCAATCGATGGATGTTTCTCTTGCACATTGATGTTTCTCTCCCTCTATTTCTCCCTCCCTCCTGCTCTATCTAAAAATAATAAATAAAATATTTTTTTAAAAAGGAAATCTACTTACAAGGTTTAAAATTTTTAAATTTTGCCCTCCATCAGCGACTAGTATTATTTTTTTCTTACACAAACTTGCAGAGATATTTTATTAAGTTTATAGATAATAAAACTAATTAAATGTGTGGAAAATAGTACATATACTTTTTTAAAGTTCACCACAAAAATGCACAGAAAAAAGAAAAATTGTCCTTATTTTGAATGCTCTGTTGTCTGCAAGTAAGAAACAAAATACCACAAGATGTGTTTTTTAATTAACTAGATCATATGCAGACATTTAGGGAGCTAATTTAAAACTCAACTTTCTTCTTATTTTGAAGGATTTTTCAATCTAGGTCCTAGGAATTTTGTGGGAAGAAGGCATCAGGAACCTTTGCTCCCCAGAGTCCAACAGTGGGGAACCCCCAAAAGGGCTGGTAGAGCACCTGTTGTTCCCTTGTTTGAAGCTGTACTGTGGCTCCTCATTATCTTGAGGGTCAGGGTGAAGCTCTTAATGTGGCAGTATCTCCACGACCTGACATCCTCTCACTTCCCCAACCACCTCTCTACCCTTATTCTTTTTACTTGATGCCTCATATTTTATGTTCCACCAACCCCTTCTGGCTCTACACACTTCTTCAATTTTTACCTGATTTTTTATTGGTGGCTTTTTATGATGTCCTCTTTGGGATACCCTTCCTAGCATCTCTATCTAATTCCCATCCATCCTTTATAACTCACCCAGGATGTCACCTCCTCCAGAAGCCACCTCAGATAACCCCCCTCTCAGATGGTTGGTGCTCCAACTCTGGGTTCTTTTACACTCAATGCCACTGCTGCCAGCATTGAATTATAATAACTGCTAAGTAAATACTCTCCTCCTCCCTACCTCTTTAGTTTTCAGGTTTCTTAAGGGTAAGAAATGTGACATCCATCTTTGTCTTCCCCATCACTCACCACACTACCACCTATCATTGTGCCTGATCTGAGGATATGCAGAGTACCAGATGGTTGTGAGTTGGATCTGTGGGCATGAATGATAGCTGTGAGAAGATTGGAGGGATGGATGAAAGTATTCTATACCTGGGTGGGTGGGGTGGGGGGAATTTTTTATAGAAAGGATTAGAGAAACTGTGAGTAAGATACCACTTGGAGGTATAATTCCATAATAGCTGGCCAACAAATAATATCAGTAAAGAAAAAGATACCAGAAAGATCTTGTAGAGTTAGTAAGCTCTAAAGTTCCAGTTCAAATGTTAATAGAGCAATCCTTCCTTAGAAAATCTGGTTCCCAAGTAGCCAACCTGGGCCCATCATGCAGTTGCATCTGATGCCAAGGGAAAGTGCTGGCATTCTATGTGGACGCCTCCAATTGCCACCTTCTTGCACCTGGTTTGTGTTTCTCCCACAACTTGGCACCCTTCCAGCCGTGCTTGTCAGTACTATTGAGAGCCTACTCCCAGTTTGTGCAGTAGGCTTCTTCTGTCTTAATTTGATCTATTCTTCAACTACTACTGGCTTAGAAAGAAACATGAGTATAAGGAAATGAAAGGTTAAGATAATACAACAATAAAAAGAAACTTGAAACATTCTCCAGGTGTAGCTGTCAGCAAACATAAACATTGACCTATTTAGAAGGTATTGTATGTGTTCTCTGCAGAAAGGTTACTAGGGACTTAAATCTGGGTGTGGCTGGATCAGTCCCAGTCCTTAAAATAATTTTTTAATTGATTTTAAAGAGAAAAAGAGGGAGGGAAAAACATCAGTTTGTTCATCCACTTATCCATACATTCACTGGTTGATTCTTGTATGTACCCTGATTAGGGGCTGAACCCACAACCTTGGTGTATTGCGATGACATGCTAACAAACTGGGCTACCTGGCCAAGGCCAATCCCAGTCTTTTTAAAGGGATAGTCATTAACTACTGGAATACATTCTGGAAAAACATGTCATTAGGTGATTTCATAGTTTTGTGAACACCACAGAGTGTAACACAAACCTAGGTGCTACAGCCCACCACATTCCTAGGCTCTGTGGTATAGTCTATTGCTCCCTGCCTAAAAGCCTGTACTACATGTTATTGTACTGAATACCAGAGGCAATTGTGACACAATGGTAGGTATTTGTGTATTTAAACATATAAAAGAAAAGATGTGGTAAGAATATGGTATAAAAGATAAAAAATGGTAGGCCTGTATAGGGCACTTACCATGAATGGAGCTGGCAGGACTGGCAGTTGCTCTGGATGACTCGCTGAGGGAGTGGTGAGTGAATGTGAAGGTCTAAGCCATTACTGTGCACTATGGTAGACTTTATAAGCACTGTAGTCTTAGGCTACACTACATTTATAAAAATACTTTTCTCCAATAATAAATTAACCTTAGCTTACTGTAACTTTTTAGCTTTATACACTTTAAAATTATTTTTAACTTTTTACTCTTTTTGTGATAACATTTATTTAAAACACAAGCATATGTACAGCTGTTCAATTTTTTCTTTGTATCCTCTATAAGCTCCATTCTATTTTTAAATATTTTTAAAACTTTTTTGTTAAAAACTAAGACACAACACACACATTAGCCTAGGCCCACACAGGGTAAGGATCAGCAGTATCCCCATCTTCTACCTCCACATCTTGTCCCACTAGAAGGTCTTCCGGGACAGTAACACCCATGGAGCTCTCATCTCCTGTGATGACAATGCCTTCTTCTGGAAGACCACCCCAAGGACCTGCCTGAGGCTCTTCTTAAGGAAGAATCACTCTTTTCAGAAATATGTTTATGGTAGTTTGCCTAATTTGTTCCCTTTTGTCATCATAGATTTGCTTGTAAGAAGATGATATACCATCAACTTTCTTCTCTATTAATGAAAACCTTTCAGTGTTGGAGGGTCTGTGTTTTCAGACCTTCTTCTTTTTTTAGGCAAGTAAATAAAAGTGTATGTTTATTATTTTTTGTTTATTTTTTAATCTTTATTATATATTTTTTCCATTACCATTTAGTCTCCTTATACCCTCCTCCCCCCTAGACTTTTTAAGGAGCTCTCTGAGGCCTGCAAAATCTTCTGCTAAACCCTTCACAGTGAATTTTGTTGGAGGTTCTTTTTCATTCTGCATTTTCCTTTCTATTGCCTCCTGTTTCAGTTCTAACACTAACTACTCATTAGCCCAGCAATTTTCAACTTTTTTCATCTTAGCATACATAAACTAATTATTGAAATTCTGTGGCACACCAAAAAAATATATTATGAGTATTTTGCCAATCTGACAAAAAAATAGGTATAATTTTGATTCATTCACACCAGATGGCTATTGTTGTGTTAACTGTTGTCATTTTTTAATTTGACAATCTAAGGGAAAAGAGGCCAATGCCTTTGACTAAATAGCCAGGTACCGCATGTTTTAAATTTTCTTGTGGTGCACCAGTTGAAAATCACTGCATTAGTCAATTCTTCAGAAACCACATGTAGGAGCTCCTCAATGACATCCTCATTCACACCCGAATTAACATGGTTTGCCATCTCAGGCACAGCCTTCTTAATTTTTTGCATCCTTTGCACTATGAATCAGGACAGCTACAATGTCACTAGGTGTTATTGACCAAAACATTGTTATGGGCACATGACCTCATGCATTGTATTCTCTATACATTGGTCCAAATTTAGAATTTAGTTTGTAAGACCACAAAGGATGCTTTTAATCATACTAATTATACCGACAACCTAGAATGATAAACATTGATGGGCTGTAGAATCAGGTCTCAATAAATGTCATTAGAGCATTCAGGTCTACAATAATGCTTTTTTTGTGTGGCATTATGACAGTTCACACTGATATTTATTTTTGTCAACATGGAAATAAATTACAGTTGAAAGAAAAATTATACAAAACAAATATATTCATGAGTTCTACCTATTTAACAGTTTTAAAAATTATATCATTTTGTGTAGCCTAGTAATATTAAGTACACATAGAAAATTTGGACATGATTTTCAAAACATAGTCTTAGTGATCTGGGCTGGTGTGGTGTGTTTTTCCTTGTTAGTAAAGGGGGCTCTAGGCTCTTTTAGGGCCAGTAATTTGAGGAAGATTTCTAACATGCAATTTGTTCTGGCTCTTGAGTACTAGACTGAGGAGCCTCAATCATAAATACTGAACTCTTGATAGAGAAAGCTTAGACATAATTAAACTATACTGAAGATATAGGCAGATGAGGGATCATTTATGATGCCTCTAGCTATTGGCTGTGATGTAATATTTGGATCATCATCTTTATTGGGGAATCTGTGCCCAATCAGGTTTTTTTGCCTCCAGCTCTACTAAAGGAAGTAAATAGGAAACCCTGCTCTTCACTAGCTTTTAATTTCTAATCTCTAGAACAACATTATATGAGGTTTAAAAATGGGATAAAGTATATATGAATATTTAATTAAGTATACATACCATTATGATTGGTAAACATCCACTAAGCCAAATTCATGTGAATTTAACTTGAGCAGAAAGGATTAATGTAGCTGCCACTTCAGAACTGGCAAGACCATTTCTAGGATTTTCATTTAGCTTCCCATCATTCTCTCCCAATTGCACAAGACAAATCTTTTCTAGAAGCAGCATTTTTTAAAACAAAAACATAAATTTCATTTCAATGACTCTCAAAACAAGAAAATAAGATATTAGTTATATATCAAAGCCTTAACAAATCTATAATCAATGTCTAAGTAATCTCTTTAAATGTAAATATCTCTACTCTATTCCTCTGGGCTACTAAAACAGCTTCTCTGTCCACCCCATTTTGAGTCCACTTGCTTGTAGGAAAAGGGACCAGCCAAGCATACTTTTTAAATCCTGGGTCCCCTCATTCTCTAACTACATGATACTGGCCTTAGTCTATGCTGCACTGCCATTTACCTATCTGTGATAATGGGAATAATAAATAGTACTTAGTTCCCAGAGAACTTATGAGTATTAAATAAGATAACATATCTAGTGTGGTAGTTCTCAGACAGAGCATGACTCAGAATCTGCTGTAGGGCCTATTAACATAGATTGCTGGGCCCTAACCCCACAGTTTCTGATGCAGCAGGTCTGAGGCACGGCCCAGAATCTGTATTTCTAACAAGTTCCCAGGTGACACTGGTGCTTCTGTTTAGAAAGCACACTTTGAGAACTGCTGACATAGACTGTCTTTTACAGAGACTGGTATATTTATAGATGTGCAGCAAATGTTGGTTCTATTCATTTCCATCAGAGGCTCTCCTTGACTAAGAAAATAGGCAGCCACCAGTGAAAATGAAGGTGAATTTGTATAAGGAAAAGATTTTTGGTGTTGATTGTATAAATGTGGTATGCAAATGACTGATATTTCGGAAGTACTCCTATTGAGGAATTATCCTGGGCTTTGGAGTGAGGCAGGCCTGATGATGAATTTTAGCTTTGCAACTTTCACTACCCCTGAACCTCAGACTCCTGATCTGTACAGTCACAATAATGATGGCTACTTAGTAAGGTTGTTTTGAGACTTAATGGGGGAAAAAAAAGGTTGTAGAGCAATAGGTTAAGTATTAATTTACTTATTAATATGAATATATGTTAAGAAAACCTAAATGCACACTAGTAGTCCTAATTTGTCCTAAGATCCTCAAGGTGTTAAATCAAATTATTTTAAATATCTTTTCACTATAAAGGAGGATGTCTACACCATGGCTTCCCAACCATGTAAAACTAGAGGTAGATATACCCAAAGAGGAATAGGAAGAAATATAAGAATGTTCAAGCAGTTTAACATGTTGGGACAGGTATTTATTCCTTATAATTTTATTTTTCTTAATGTTATTGGTGTATTTTTGAAACTACTAAAAAGCCTCACTAAGTCCTGACAGTAATACTGTGAAGTACGTATTCTATTAGAAGAGTGTTTCCTTTGGGGTCACATCATGTGAAAGGAAAAGGAGGTGGGATTAATTGATTGTTTCATTTTCTTACACCCTACAGTGTAATAGAAAGGACTAAAGATGTCTGCTCAGAACATAATATAACTTCTTGGAAAAGGAAATCAACATAGTTAAGACTGGAAAGAGAGATGAGAGGTTTTGCACCATCATTCCATACAGGCTTTTGCTGGTCCCACCACATTCTTCCCATTTCATGTGTTCAACTTCCTCAATATTAAAACAAATGTCCCTTCTAGCTACTGACACAGAGGTAATTTTTTAAATATATTTTATTGATTATGCTATTACAGTTGTCCCATTTTTTCCTCCCTTTTATTCCCCTCTGCCCTGCATCTCTCCTCCCACCATCATTCCTCCACCTTAGTTCATGTCCTTGGGTCATATATATAAGGTTTTTGGCTACTCCATTTCCAATTTATTCTTAACCTCCCTCTGTCTATTTTGTACCTACCATTTATGCTTCATATTCTCAGTACCTTTTCCCCCATTATCCCCCTCCTCCTCCCTACTGATAACCCTCCTTGTGATCTCCATTTCTGTGAATCTGTTCCTGTTCTAGTTGTTTGCTTAGTTCATTTTTGTTCTTGTGTTTTAGGTTCAGTTGTTAATAGTTGTGAGTTTCTTGTCTTTTTACTGTTCATAGTTTTTGATCTTCTTCTATTTCTTAGATAAATCCCTTTAACATTTCATATAATAAGGGCTTGGTGATGATGAGCTCCTTTAACTTGGCCTTACCTAAGAAGCACTTTATCTATCCTTCCATTCTAAATGATAGCTTTGCTGGGTAGAGTCACCTTGGATGTAGGTCCTTGCCTTTCATGACTTTGAATAGTTCTTTCCAGCCCCTTCTTGCCTGCAAGGTTTCTTTTGAGAAATCACCCAATAGTCTTATGAGAACTCCTTTGTGGGTAACTGTTTCCTTTTCTCTTGCTGCTTTTAAGATTCTTTCCCTATCTTTAATCTTGGGTAATGTAATTACGATGTCCCTTAGTATGTGCTTCCTTAGGTCCAACTTCTTCAGGACTCTGAGCTTCCTAGACTTCCTGGAAGTCTATTTCCTTTGCCAGATGGGGAAGTTCTCCTTTATTATTTGTTCAAATAAGTGTTCCACTCATTGCTCTTCCTCTTCCCCTTCTGGTACCCCTATGATTTGGATGTTGGAACATTTAAAGTTGTCCCAGAGGTTCCTAAGCTTCTCCTCATTTTTGAATTCTTATTTCTTCATTCTGTTCTCATTGAATGTTTATTTCTTCCTTCTGCTCCATACCATTGATTTGAGTCCTGGTTTCCTTCCCTTCACTGTTGGTTCCCTGTACATTTCCCTTTATTTCACTTTGCATAGCCTTCACTTTTTCCTTTATTTTGTGACCATACTCAACCATTTCTGTGAGCATCCTGATTACTGGTGTTTTGAACTGTGTATCCGATAGGTTGGCTATCTCTTTATTGCTTAGTTCTATTTTTTCTGGAGCTTTGATCTGTTATTTCATTTGGACTACACCCTTTTCTTTTTCTTTTCTTTTTTTTTTTTTTACATAGCGAGGGGTGGAGCCTTAGGTGTTTGCCAGGGCGAGGCAACCCACTTAGTTGTTGTGGTATTATATGTTGGGGAGGAGTCTGAGAGGGAACAATGCCTCTCGCTCAGCTCTCTGCCAGCTTTCAGTCACTTCCCCCACTACCCACAAGCAAATTGGGCTCTTCTGGTGCTAATTCTCTGGTAGGTGGGTTTGTGTACATTCTAGGACCCTGTGGGTCTCTCTAATGAACTCTCCTGTGAGGCTTGGAGTTTCTCCCGCTGCTGCCTCAACCCCACAGGTGTTTTCAGTCAGAGGTTTTGAGGCTTTATTTCTTTGCACTGGAACCCTGGGTTTCTGCAGTGTGTCTCACTCCTCAGTTGTTCCTCCTGGGTTAGCTGCACGCTAATGTGGGACTGCCCGCTGTACCTGCTGCCGCCTTGCTGTGAGTCCTCTGCCCCAGCTTCCTGTCTCCACCTGTCCTACCAGTGTAGATGAATGTTTCTTCTTTAATTTGTTGGTTGTCAGACTATCATACCATTTGATTTTCTGGCAGTTCTGTTTGTTTTTTATTTTTAAATTTGTTGTTGTCCTTCTTTTGCTTGTGGGAGGAGGCAAAATGTATCTAACTATGCCTACATCTTGGCCAGAAGTCCCCACAGAGGCAATTTTTAAACTGTATTATGAAATTCACAAATATACAACAGCACTAAGAATAGTATAGTAATTTCTTGTGCCCACTAGTCAGTTTCAACTACCATCAACATACTAAACAAACTCAAAGCAAGAAAACTTAAAATTTATAACAAATCATTGAGCTGACTCTAATTTTCAGAAATGAGTAGCTTCCTCTTTTCAAAGGAAGTATAAAAATACAATATTGCAGACTAAGGTTTCTGTATATTGTGTGATAATGACTTCCTGAAAAGTGAAGGTCCCTTCACTCAGCTTCAACTTTAGGATATATTACATCAACCAGAGTGAGATTTCTTGTTCTTTTTTTCTTTTTAATGGACAAAGCTGAATCTACAAGCACTTGCTCTTTAAGCATTATAAGCAAAAGTCAGAACCCTGCTTCTTAGTATCTCCCTTCTCTTTGCCTTCCTTCTTCCTGTACAGAGAATGGGAGGTGTGGGCTACTAGTAGCAGTAAATTGATTAGTGGGATACACTGTTCCGTGTGCAGTGTTTAGAGGTACTTATTAAAATCTATTCTTGCTACTGAATATTCTGCTTCCTCTATTTTTTTTTGTTAAAAAGGACAAATTGGCAATCTTACTATTTTATGAGTCCCCTCTGAGTTTGACTTTGTAGTTGAGATGAAGAAATTTTGCCTTCAGCCAAATCTTAATGTATTTTCCATTACTACATGTTCTCATAGAGCCTTCCTTGCTGGGTTCAATTATCTTGTTAATTTTTCACGTATGTAATTTAATCTGAGATTGCCTGGGCATCAAGCTCTGTAGCTTCACATGAGATTTTTCTGATCTTTCAGGGCATATGGAAGAATGTGGACATGGGCATCCCAGCCTTGTCACTTGACAGCTCATCTAACTCTGGACAAATTGCTTAACCAAGCTGAGCCTCAGTTAATTTTGGTTTTAGAACACAACAGAAAGTTTGGAAGGTTTTTAAGAATTTATTAAAAAGTAAGAATTGTATTCTAGGCAGTTTTGGTTCAACTTCACTCCCCTCCCCACCAGATATATATATCTGGAGAATAATGTGTGTTGTAGCAGTGACTATGACTTGCTAATATTTCTTTTCAAAGACATTTGTAGAAGGGTCAGAAGGATCTCTGGGTGGCTCTAAGGATGTGAGTTTCAGATTATCCCAAAAGGCTCTCATGGATTGGAACAGTAGTTTATGGACTTGGATATTTTAGATGCTTCATGGAACACAGCTAAAAACAGTAAAATATTGAGCAAACAGGCAGTAAGTATTAAGAGGCATGTGTGAATGTTTAATTTTCCTTTTTATACATGCTTCAAACTCCAGTCACTTGATCCTAGAAAAGGGGTCACTGACCTAGATGTGCACAATGCAAAATTATTTTCTAGGTTCTAGCTCCTGTTTTTAACTAGTTGTTTCACCTTGGGCATGGCAGTTAAATCTCTCCTGGACCTCAGTTCCCTCCCCTTGAAAATGAGGAAATTGGGTGAGGTGATCAAGAGGTTCCTGCTTTATTTTGCTTTAACTCTGGAGCATGAAATGGAAGGAGCAAAAATTTTAGAGACACAGATTTAGGTTTCATCTACCTGCTGTGTGACCTTGAGCAGTTCTTCTACATGAGCTTCAGTCTACTCATCTATAAAGTGGAGAGAATATTAACTTCATGAGATTGTTTCGAGTGTTGTAAGATAATGAATGTATACCTCCCAGCTCAGCCATTGTTAATTCTATTACCACTCCATCCCTGCTCCCTTTCCATGGTATATTAATGTCATGACTTTCCTATTTATATTTCACTGTGACCTGTAGGATTAATGGAACTGTAGCCTCTGGACAATGAATTTCTTTCTCTGTCATGATTACTATGACCATGTCTGGATGCCTGCTGCCTCTGCTGCCATGAGTTAGAACTCAGGCCGTCACCCTCGGCACTATATGGAGGTGATTTTTGTCTTCTGAAATTCTGGCCAAATGAGTAAATTGGGTACTGAGAATTTATACACTATCCCCATTTGTCTGCTTGCTTTGATATAGCACATTTGCCCTCGTTTCTGTGGAGTATTTTCCGGGCGTGCCCATAAGTGCTGAGCTAGATGGACCAGGGCTCATGTAGCATATCAACTATGGGGGCGGGAAGAGGGCCCACTGGAGTCAGACCACTCGGCTTCAAATCCAGCTTTGCAGATTCCTAGTATATATGATTTGAAGAAAACTATGTAATCTCTCTGAATATCAGTTTCTGCATTTATAAAATGGAGATGGTAATAGTTCCTACAATTGTAAGCCAATTATGTATATTAATATATATCAAGTGCCTAGTATATACCAATAACTGTTAGTTGTTTTTATTCCTCCTACTTGCCCTCATTAAGGGACAACATGGGCTGGGAAAATGCAATCTCCCAAGATGCAGAGGCCTCTGAGATTACTCCAAAGGGTGTGAAAGATTTTCCTAGAACTCAGACAAAATCAGTTTGATTTTATCCCCAACTTAACAATACTACTAGGGCTCACACTGCTTGGAGGAATGAGAGGAGTGGAGTAACTGAGCATATGACACTGGTTAGTGGGATAGACTGTCCCATGTGCATGAACTCATGTACTTGAATAGTAGGAAACACAGATGGCCAACAACAATCTTACGTCAGTATTGAGAGCTTGACTATTAAGGATACCTGCATTTTCCAAATAACCTGAATCTCCTTTCTCTTCCTAGTTTTTAAAAAATGCAGTGTTGTTTCCACTAGAATGAGGAGGCACCTGAACCATGTTGAAACAAGGTGTCTCAGTAAGGGGCATATTGCTTGTTTCCCTCTCAGCTTACATTCACTGTGGTCCAGTAGGGACATGCACAGTGAGGGGTGTGCCAAGTGAAATAGAAATGGCCTCATTTACCTTCAGAGTTTCCCAGAGTCCACATGGAATGTAGAGTTGTTATAGAAGGAAGAGTGTGGGTCCCCAGAGGGGAGGGAGAAGGGGGACAAGGGAGGGAAGAAGGGGAAGGGCTTAGTTAAAGAGTAAATATAAATGACCCATGGACATGGACAACATGATGGTCATTGACTGTAGTAGTGTGGGGAGGTGGGGCAGGGGAGTGCAAATGGGGGAAAATTGGGACAACTGTAATAGACCAACAATAAAAAATAAATAAATAAAAATATAAATTAGCCTGGCTGGTATAGCTCAATGGATTGAGCACGGGCTGCAAACCAAAGGGTCACTGGTTCAATTCCCAGTCAGGGCACATGCCTGGGTTGAAGGCTGAGTCCTTAGTGGGGACCACCTGAGAGGCAACCACACATTGATGTTTCTCTCCCTCTCTTTCTCCCTCCCTTCCCCTCTCTCTAAAATAAATAAATAAAGTCTTAAAAATAAAAATAAATAAATAAATAAATAAAAGAGTGTGGGCCCCCCTCCCTCAAAGGAGTAGGGGGCTCAGATCATGGCTTCTTCTGGCTTGTGATCATGGGCAGTTCAAACTTAGTTTCCTAAGCCAAGGATTGATAATCTCTTGCAGTGGTGATAGGGAGTACATGTTGTGAGAAGTGAATGAAGTAATAGCTCTATAACAATGCTATAACTAGAAACTCTAGAACCATAATTCTGAAGCCTGTAGTACCACTCCATACATGCAGAAGGTTCCCACTGAATATAGTAATGGTTTTTGGTGGGGGATTTTTGTTCCTTTTTTATGTGGAAGTTACTGGAAGGATTAGAAACTTAGAATGGTTATCTGAAGAATAACAAAATGATTTTGTGAAGTAGAATGGACAATTTCATACTGGACTTGGAAGGGCTATTCTCATCATTTAAGATTAAACAAAACAAATCAAGTTGCATGATTTTGTAGATGAACTGGGTCACAATGACGGAACCTCTAAGTCATAGTACAGCCATCTTTGTATGTTCAGTGCTTCTCATAATTTCTCTCTGAAATACCCCAGATATTGCAGCAAAAGGGCAGCAATAGCATTTTGATCTGTATGTTGCCTAACACTGAAAAATGGGTTTTAATGACAGGCTTCTATAAAAAGTGGTCAGAATTCATGTGTTAAAAGATAGTGAATATTGGTATTTCTCAAATGAAAATTCTGTAAGTATACAACAAAATAGAGCTAAAAGTTATCCATTTATCATGAAGCTGATCTATTCTGTTGCACATTGTTGTTAAATTTGAAGCAGCTTTCTACTTTATTTTTAAATTTATTTGGAGTAGAATTTATTGTCTTTGGTATCCAGTCCCATGTGTTTTGACAATTGCAGAGAGTCATGCATCCACCAGCACAATCAAGAACAATTCTATCTCCTCCAAAAATCCTCTCATGCTAACCCCAGTTCAAACCCTTGGAAAACTCTGACCTGTTCTCATTCCTCTGGTTTTGCCTTTTCTAGAATGCCATAACATGAATTCATAGAATGTGTAGCCTTTGGGGCTTGGAAAAGGAGCTTCCTATTCTGCTTTTCTCTTAATGAATGCATTTGTGTTTCCCAAGGTGTCTATAATAGTTTCGTATAGATCCTCTGGCAGCTTTCATATCTGTGGAGTATTGGTTACATTTGGCTCACTTTTCTTTTATTTTATTGATTTTTTTTAGAGAGAGAGAGAGAGAGAGGGGAAGGGAGATAGAAAGAGAGAAATATCAATTTGTTGTTCCACATATTTATGCATTCATTGGTTCATTCTTTTATGTGCCTTAACCAAGGATCAAACCCACAACCTTGGTGTATTAGGATGATGCTCTAACAACTGAGCTACCAGACCAGGGCAGCTCACTTTTCTTTTCCCATGTTATTTATTTATTATTCTCTATAAATAATAAATCAGCTGGACCCCTTATTATTTTTTAAAAAGTAGGGTCAGCTTTAGCAATATTCATTGGGGTAATAAACTAAAAGTCAATACTCTATAATCATATCATGATTAACCTTGATATGGTATGCTTTTGTTACCTTGAATTTGAAAATATCCATGGTTCAGAATAAATAGTGGGAACACCATGAACTTAACTGGAAGAATAAGAATAACCAAAACTGTGTTCCACTTTTATTTTAGAACACACATGACACTCACAAAACTTCCCATAATGAGTGAGTCCTTTCAATCAATCATATTGTGTGAGAGCATCATGATGAGCATGCCACAATACCTAAGTAGGATTTCTTATCAGAAGAGGATCTATCTACATTTGCAGATGGCTCAAGGCTTTTTCCTTTTCTAGAACTCAATATATTACTCAGTGGTTCTGGATCAAAAGATGCCCATAATGCAGAGTTTATGAAATATTGAAGTAACTATTGCACAAATGAAAACACCAGTATCCAAGGGCTTAAAAGTCAAGCCTGCAAAGTCAGAAAACTGGTTACTCAAAAGTGGCACTGTGATCCCTAACATGACCCTGAGCAAAGGGAAAGGGCCAGGGCAAGGAACTGAGGAGGCCAACATTTTTTGAAGTCTCATCTGTTATTTTATAAATTTGTGTAAATAGCACAGTCCTGTGCACTCTATAACTTTCTTAAACTTTTTGTTGAAATATAACATACATCCAGAAAACTGCATGTATCAGAACTGAAGGGATCACTGAATTTTCAGACTGATCTTTACCAGAGTAACCAGCACAAGAAACCATGTTACCACTGGTACTACAGGAACCCCTGTATGCCTGTTCAGTTACTCCCAAAATGACAACCACCCGGCCCCATAAATTAGTTTTGCCTCTTTTCGTGTAGTTATGTAACTTTAAAAAATTTTATATTTTTCAATTACAGTTGACATACAATATCATATTAGTTTCAGGTGCACAGCATAGTGATTAGACATTTATGTAACTTTTGAAGTGATCACCAGGTTAACTCTAGTGCCCACCTGATACCACACATAGTTATTACAATATCTGTGATTGTATTCCCTATTGATTACATCCCCATGACTATTCTGCAACTGCCAGTTTATACTTCCTAATCCCTTCACTTTTTTCACCCAGCCCTGCAACCCCCCTCCCATCTGGCAATCATCAATTTCTTCTTTGCATCTAAGAGTTTGTTTCTGCTTTATTTTTTAGATTCCACATATAAATGAAATCATATGGTACTTGTCTTTCTCTGTCTGACTTAATGTCACTTAGCATAATACCCTCTAGGTGCATCCATATTGTCAGAAATGGAAGCATTTCATTTTTTATGGCCAAGTAATATTCCACTGAGTATACATATACCAACACCTTCTTTATCTGATTGTTCATAGACACTTAAGTTGTTTCCTCAATGCTGCACTGAACATAAGGGTGCATATATCTTTTCAAATTGGTGCTTTTGTATTCTTTTGAAAAATACCCAGAAGTAGAATTGCTGAGTCCTATAGTAGTTTTATTTTTAATTTTTTATGTTACCTCCATATTGTTTTCCACAGTGGCTGTACCAGTCTGCACTCCCATCAGTAGTACATAAGGGTTCCCTTTTCTCCACATCCTAGCCAATACTCGTTGTTGATTTGTTGATGATAACCATTCTGACAGGTGTGAGGTGATATCTCTTTGTGGTTTTAATTTGCATTTCCCTGTTGATTAAGAATATTGAGCATCTTTTCATATGTCTATGGCCATCTGTATGACCTCTTTGGAAAAGTGTCTATTTGGGTCCTCTGCCCATTTTTTAAATCAGATTGCGTGTGTGTGTGTGTGTGTGTGTGTGTGTGTGTGTGTGTAAGTTGTCCAAGTTCCTTATATATTTCGGATATTAACCCCTTATCGGATATATTATTGGCAATTATCTTCATCCATTCAGTAGGTTGTCTTTCTGGTTTGTTGATGGCTTTCATGAGGTAACTTCTAATTATAGCCCAGTGCTTTTCCTCTAGATGTTCAGGTTAAATAGATATTTCAGGAAGAAATGCTGGGCCTACCCTGTGGCTTCCTATATTTCTAAAAAATACTGAAAACACCATGAGGTCAGGAGTGGAAGGATGGGGAGGGGAGCATGCACATGTTTCATGCACAGCACAAGGCTTTTTCTCCCATGTTTCTTCTTTTTTTAAAGTTTATTTAGAGTTTATCATATTTGCAGAAGCACTGTGTCTGCTGTTCTGTATAAAAGATTGGGCTTGCTATAAATAATCATTTAGTACCTAGAATTAGCAATCTGTATATACCCCAGTACATGCAGCAACAAATGGAATTTACCACTGACCTTCAACTCCTCTGGGCCTGTTTTGGGTTATAAATAGGGGTTAAAATTAGATGAGTTCTAAGAAAACATGATTTTTATTTGATTGTTTTTATATGGAATTGGACAGAATGTTTTACAACTTGCAAGTGAATTCTTGATTCATATTCAACTGGGTGTTGCCTGGCGCCTTGTTTTGAAGATGAAGAAGGTGCTGTGTGCAGAGCAAGATGAAAATTTGTATAATGGACTCATTAAGGACCTTTCTCCAGACAACAGACAAAGCAGTACAAGGCATGCTATGTTCTATGGGTGCCAATAAGGAATGACCCGGCATGACCTTCACATGTAATTGAGTGAGAAGGCAAATCAATACTGCAAGTACTTTTATTTGAAACAGTTACATCAAATCTAGGAAATGCCACTTGAAATGTAAATACCTAATTCAGACTGTGAAAAAACACATCTGAGCAAGTAGATCACAGAGAAAACTTATTGCTGTTCATGTGCTGCAAGTAACAGAATCTCCCAAGTTTCTGTGATCTAAAAAAACTTAAGTCATAAGGAAATAGATTTTGAATTGATAAACCCATCAAAGTGGTAAACATGTTCATAATCATTGTCCAAACTCTTAATTTAAGAAAACCCAACCCATGTATATCAATTTTATGTAAATGGTAAAGGTCACTTGTGAGTTTACCGCAATCTATATTTAATATAGGTTAGTCAGTATGGATGGACCTGGAGAACATTATGCTAAGTGAAATAAGCCAGTCAGAGAGAGACAAATACCATATGATTTCACTCACACGTGGAATCTAATGAACAAACTGAACTAACAAGCAAAACAGAGACAGACTCGTAGATGGAGAAGAGATGACAGCTAGTGTGGGGGGTGGGGAGTCTAGGGGGTGGAGGGATTGAACAAAAAGGAAAGGACTCATGAACATGGACAACAGGTTGGTAGTGGCTGGGGGAGGGAGATACAAGGAGACTAAATGTTAGTGGAAAAAATATAATAAAGATTAAATTAAAAAATAATACAGGTTAGTTCAACTAACCTGTATTAATAGCTATGTTGTGGTCTAATGGCAACATAGAAGTATTTATTTGTACAAAAAGATGCTTTGTGAAATAATGTTTCCTTAATGATTGTTACTTATGAGATTTTGTAGTGTTTTGGCTTTTTTTAACTTTCATTTTGTTCTTTGTACTTTTATGTGTTATTTTAATCCATTCTAATAACATTGTTCAATTTTTCACAAATTATAGAATAATATTTTTAGGATGAAAAACTAAAGATTCACAAGATAAATGTGCTAAGATGCTTAACATGAGATAATGTGGGGGAACTGAAAAATAACTAGTTTCTTCTTTAACTTTTTATACTTTTAAGATCTCCAAAGCTTATGCCTTGGCTGCTATGGCTCAGTGGATTGAGTGCTGGCCTGTGAACCAAAGGGTCATCAATTTGATTCCCAGTCAGGGCACATACCTGGGTTGAGGGCCTGGACCCAGTTGGCATGTGAGAGGCAACCACATATTAATGCTTCTCTCCCTCTCTTCCCCTCTCTCTAAAAATAAATAAATAAAATCTTTTTAAAACAATCTCCAAAGCTTAGAGATAATGTTGCTTTATTCAGTGAAAAATAAAATCTGCCCTTACTGAGGCACAGCACTTCTTTTAGAAGTTTAAAAGTATTATCCCTATGAAGGGATGTCCAATAGAATATTCTGTGAAGAACAGGCGTTCTCAACCCTAGCTACACGTTACCATTATCCAGGGCTTTTTTTTAAAAAAGTGAGTTGAGAGAGACAGAGGAAGACAGAGAGACAGAGAGAGACATTGATTTTTATTGTGCCACATATTTGGGTGTTCATTGTGATAATCTTGTATGTGTCCTGATGGGGGATGGAACCTGCAACCTTGACGCTTCTGGATGATGCTAGAACCAACTGAGCTATTCATGTAGGGAATTTTAAAAAACATCAATGCGTGGGCCTCACCGCTGACCCACTAAATTCAGAATATCTGGAAGAAGATGAGCCGCAGTCATTGGTAATAAATTTCACAGCTGTTTCTGAGATGTAGCCAGAGTAGGGAACACTGATACAGATGAAGGCTTGAGCTGAAGATAAAAACTGAAGAATGGAATTGATTATCTCATTGACTTGGCATTCACATATTCCCTACCATTTGCATCAGAAAAAAAATCAATTAAGGTTTTGCTGGGAGGAAAAGAACTTGGCAAAACTTAGTGACTTCTGATTCTGTGAGTTCTTCTAACCAGGACCACCAGCTCCACTAGGGCTGGGTGGGCTTGATGGCATCAGTTGCCAGACTTAGGCTTCTCCCCAAATGCCCCCCCTCCCCACCACACACACATTTCCTAGTGAACCCTCCAGGGCTGCTTCTCTTGGCAGACTCTGGAGGACAAGCTTTATTATGTCCCATTAGCCAAAGGAAGTCACATAGCCAAAGCAAGACTCAAGGAGTAGAGAAACTTTCTTTACCTCTTGATGGGAAAGCTGCAAAGTCATACTGAATGAAGGTGTGCATATGGCAATGGGATGAATTCATGAGCATTTTTTTTGCAACATATAAAACTATGTTCTTTTTTTAGTGAAGACATTTGATAAAGCCAGATAGCTACTGGGACTTAGAAAATTTTTTTCTAGTTAAATTTGGGAATGCACATTTAACTTTCACTAGAAAAGAAATTTAAGAGTAGTTAAGCCATTTCTAAAATAGCTACCTACCCACAATGGTCACAGAAGCAACACTTAAAAAATGAGGAAAATACAGAAAATGACAAAGGCTAAAATAAAAAGTCATTAGTAAACTCAATACTCAGATATTTTAGTATATTTCTTTCCCTCTCTGTTTTCATCTAAAAGCCTATATTTTTATGTGCTTTTACTGCTTTTATGATTGGCTCTCTTCATGTAACAGTATGCCATGGTTTTTCCATGTCATGAAGAATTCTTTTTTTATTTATTTTTAAATATATTTTATTGATTATGCTATTACAGTTGTCCCATTTTTCCCCCTTCACTCCCCTCCACCCTGCACACCCCCTCCCACCCACATTTCCCCCCTTTAGTTCATGTTCATGTGTCTTATAAATTCTTTAACTTCTACATTTCCCATACTATTCTTACCCTCTTCCTGTCTATTTTCTACCTACCATCCACACTACTTATTCATTGTACCTTTCCCCCTCTCTCCTCCCCTCACTCCCCTGTTGCTAACCCTCCATGTGATCTCCATTTCTGTTGTTCTGTTCCTGTTCCAGTTGCTGAGTTTGTTTTTGTTTTTGTTTTAGGTGTAGTTGTTAATATCTGTGAGTTTGCTGTCATTTTACTGTACATGTTTATTTTCTTTTTCTTAGATAAGTCCCTTTAACATTTCATATAATAAGGGCTTGGTGATGATGAACTCCTTTCACTTGACCTTATCTGAGAAGCACTTCATCTGCTCTTCCATTCTAAATGAAAGCTCTGCTGGATAGAGCAATCTTGGATGTAGGTCCTTGCCTTTCATGACTTGGAGTACTTCTTTCCATCCCCTTCTTTCCTGTAAGGTCTCTTTGGAGAAATCAGCTGACAGTCTGATGGGAACTCCTTTGTAGGTAACTCTCTCCTTTTGTTGTGCTGCTTTTAAGGTTCTCTCCTTATCTTCAGTCTTGGATAATGTAATTATGATGTGCCTTGGTGTGCTCCTCCTTGGGTCCAACTTCTTTGAGACTCTCTGAGCTTCCTGGACTTCCTGGAAATCTATTTCCTTTGCCAGAATGGGGAAGTTCTCCTTTATTATTTTTTTCAAATAACTTTTCCACTTGTTGCTCTTCCTCTTTTCCTTCTGGTACCCCTATAATTCGATGTTGGAATGTTTAAAGATGTCCTGGAGGTTCTTAAGCCTCTCCTCATTTTTTTGAAGTCTTGTTTCTTCATTGTTTTCTGATTGGATGTTTCTTTCTTCCTTCTGGTCCACTGCATTGATTTGAGTCCCAGTTTTCTTCCCATCACTATTGGTTCTCTGTGCACTTTCCTTTATTTCACTTTGCATAGCCTTCACTTTTTCCTTTATTTTGGGACCATACTCAACCATTTCTGTGAGCATCCTAATTACCAGTGTTTTGAACTGTGCATCTGATAGGTTGGCTATCTCTTTGTCACTTAGTTGTATTTTTTTGTGGAGCTTTGATCTCTTCTTTCATTTGGGCCATTTTTTTTGTCTTGACACACCTGTTATGTAGTGAGGTGCTAAGCCTTAGGTGTTCACCTGGGTGGGGTAACCCACGTCACTGGGTTGTGATGCTGTATGTGGGGTAGGGGTCTGGAGGGAACAATGGCACTTGCTCTGCTTTCTGCTGGATTTCAGTCACTTCCCCCACTTCCCACAAGCAAACTGGGCCCTTCTGGTGCTGATTCCTGTGTGGGTGGGTTTCTGTATTTTCTAGGACCCTGTGGGTCTCTCCAACGAACTCTCCTGTGAGGCTGGGAGTTTCTCCTGCTGCTGCCTCAATCCCCACATGTGGTTTGAGGATTTATTTCCCCACACTGGTACCCTGGGTTGCGAGGTCTGTCTTGCTCCCCAGTTTTGCCTGGTTTATCTATGCGCAAATGTGGGACCACCTGGTCCACCAGCCACCTTGTGTGCTGTACCCCATTCCACAATCCACTGCCTCTCTGGGTCCTCCAGCCACCGCTTTACCGCAACCCTTCTCTGCCCAGCTGCCCAACTCTGCCCCTCCTACTGGTCTGGATGAATGTGTCTACTTTAACTCCTTGGTTGTCAGACTTCCATACAGTTCAATTTTCTGGCAGTATGGGTTATTTTTTGTTTCTAAATTGTTGTTGTCCTTATTTTCGTTGTGCGAGGAGGTACAGTGTGTCTACCTACGCCTCCATCTTTGCTGGAATTCATCATGAAGAATTTTTCACCATCATTTATAACAGCTCTGTAGCATGCCATTATTTGAATGTGCTATGATTTACTTAGCAAAGCCTCAAATTATGGGCATTTACAACATCTTTCCAGTAATAATAGTTCATTGTTTTATGAATAAAACTGGTACTTAATGATAACTGATACTTTTAAAACACTTGCTATGTACCCAAGCACCATACAGAGTGTTTTAAGTACATTGTGCATTTCACAACTCCATGAGGTACTGTTATTACTCTCATTTACAGACAGGGAAACTGTGGAACAGAGAGATTAGATTATCTCTCAGTGCTCTTGCTGCTAGTAATTGCAGGCACTTGAACCAGGCAATTGAGTATCAGAGTCTCTCCTCCTAACTGCTCTACTACACTGCCTCTTAAATAGTAATTTACAAATAGTGTCTTTGGGACAAATTCTAATACCTGGAGCTGTTGAGTCAAATGATACATACATACATAAAGGTTTTGATGCAGAGTGTCATATTGTTCTTCTAAAAATTGCACCTGTCTATACATAAACTGTCAGGTCTGAGACCCGCACTTTCTTCTCCCTTCTCTACCACTGGGTAGTAGCATTTTCTAAGCATTTGCCCACTGTTAGGTCTAAAAAGGAAAGTGGGGCAGGGACTATATTGGAAATCTCTGTACCTCCTCAATTTTTTCTGTTAACCTATAACAGGTCTAAACAAAAATATTATGAAGTCTATTTTAAACCTTTTTTAAAAAGAGGAGAGGCTATTTTAAGATTTAAACTTTAGTAACTATAATTCTTAAGAAGTTTGAGCTTGTTTTCTCTTTTCTTTTTTTAACATTCACCTATGTAATTAGAGTTTACAAAGGTACAAAACTTTGGGTAATAAACACTTCAAACTTATTTTTCAAACATTCAATCAGCCCATTATCCCCAAAGTGATCACATTGAAGTACAAAGAGTTACTAACTGTGGCAAAACATAGGAGGCAAGTCAGGGGAGCAAGAACAGATTGGACAACATAAGAATATCCAACCTGTTTGTCAATATCAGAAGATAAAATTAAAAATCTTTTATAAAAAAACAAATTCATACAATTAAATACTTAATAGGTGAAAGAACATTATAGGGTATATAACATTTTCTTTACATAAATTTTCATACCTTAAATTTAATGCAGAATACCATGTTTCAATTCCAATTTTAGAATGTCATAATATGTACTTCTTGGTGAATCTAGATGCAATGGGATGAATATTTAAATAGATTTTAATGATCATGTCAAGTTTGTATTTGGCCATTATTGTTTTAATTCTTTAATGGTTTTCTTTATTCACTGGACTAACCAAAGTTTAGAAATAAAATCCACACACAAGGCTTATATAGTACAGCTATTTCTGAGAAAACTAAATAGCATGGTCATGAGTGTGTCATTAAAAGAGCTGTGGTTAAACAAACAAGCAAACACATGAATACAATGATTGCAACTCATGTACGAGAAAGTTACAAAGGGCAATGTTATGAGTTTTATGTGGTGTATTGTGGGGGAACTTTACGCACAGAGCCCTCCATCCACCACGGATGAGAATAAAACTACCAAGACATGATCTGCTTGGGTTACAGTCAGAACTTCCAACGGGTTTTCCAGTGCCTATGATGGCAGCAGAGTGGGTGGATGCTACATTCACTTCCTTCCAGGACAATATTGGAATTATTAAATTATAAAGCAATCATCTTTTTTAAAAAATTATTTTTAGAGAGAGGGGAAGGAAGGGGGAAAAAAAGAGAGAAACATCAATGTGTGGTTGCCTCTTCCGTGCTCCCCACTGGGGACCTGGCCTGCAACTCAGGCATGTGGACTGACTGGGAATTGAACTGGGGACCCTTTGGTTCACAGGCTGGTGTTCAATTCACTGAGCCACACCAGCCAGGCCCAGAAAAATCATCTTGAATAACCAACTGAAGACTAGCTGAAAATAAGTCTTATAACTAAGGATTTCCAGAAGGCTATGGTAAGAGACAAAGAAGGACACTACATAATGATGAAGGGAACAATCCCGCAAGAGGACATAACCCTAGTAAACATTTACACATCCATCACAGGAGCACCTAAATATGTAAAGCAAATCTTGATGGACTAAAGGGAGAGATCAACAGAAATATAGTTATAGTTGGGGATTTTAACACCTACTGATTTCGATGGATAGATCTTCCAGACAGAAAATCAACACGGACAATGGCCTTAAATGACACACTTGATCAAAGGGATTTAATTGATATCTTTGGAGCATTTCACCCCAAATCAGCAGAATACACATTTTTTTCAAGTGCTCATGGAATATTTTCTAGGGTAGATCATATGTTAGGACACAAAACAAGTCTCAATATATTTAAGATGATTGAAATTATATGAAGCATCTTCTCTGACCAGATGGTATGAAACTAGTTGTCAATCGAAGAAAAAAACTGAAAAACACTCGAAGACATGGAGGCTAAACAACATTTTACAAAACAATGAATGGATAACAATGTGATCAAGGAAGAAATAAAAAGATACCTTGAAAAAAATGAAAACTATAACACAACAACTCCAAATCTACGAGACATAGTGAAAGCAAGCCTAATAGGGAAACTCATAGCATTACAGGCCTATCTCAAGAAGCAACAAAAAAAACTCATATAAATAAAGAAAATTTACACTTGAAAAAGAACAACAAGAAAAGCTCAAAGGGAGTAGAAGGAAGGAAATCATAAAGATCAGAGCAGAAATAAATGATACAGAGTCTGAAAAAAATACAAAAGATGAATGAAATCAAGAGCTAGTTCTTTGAAAAGATAAATAAGATTGACAAACCTTTAACCACACTCATCAAGAAAAATAAGAGAGAAGACCTAAATAAATAAAATCAGGAATGAAAGAGAAATAACAACTGACTCCAGAGAAATACAAAGACTCATTAAGAAAATATTACAAACAACTGTATGCCAACAAATTGGACCTGGACAAAATGAATAATACCTAGAAACATACAATCTTCAAAACCGAATCAGGGAGACTCAGAGAATCTGAATTGACAGATGACAACTACTGAAATTGAAGCAGTAATTTAAAAATTTCCAACAAACAAAAGTCCTGGATCAATGGCTTACAGGTAAACTTTATCAAACATTCAAAGAACTAACACCAATTCTTCTCAAACTATTCCAAAAAAATCCATCCATAAGGATGGAATATATGCACCTGTCTGTTCATGGAAGTGTTATTTACAATCACTAAGATCTGGAAGCAGCTCAAGTGCCCATCAGTAGATGATGGATAAAAAAGCTGTGCTACATTTACACAAGGGAATACTACTTGGCTGTAAAAATGAAGGAAATCTTGTCTTTTGAGACAGCACAGGTACACCTGGAGAGCATCATGGTATGTGAAAATAAGCCACTCAGAGAAAGACAAGTACCATATGATATCACTCATGTGTGGAATCTAATGAATAAACTGAACAACCAAAAATAGAGACAGGAATAGAGACAGAGTGCAGGGTGACAGCTGTCGGGGCTGGGCTGTGTCATATACTCTTTGAAGTTAGTGTTTCGGGTTTCTTCAGATAAACTTCCAGAAGTGGAATCACTGGGTCATAGGCAGATCATTTTTAATTCTTTGAGGTTACTCCATGCTGCTTTCCACAGTGGCTGCACTGACCTGCATTCCTACCAACAGTGTACAAATGATGTGTTATAGAATTGTACACATGCAACCTGTATGACTTTGTAAACCAGCATCACCCCAGTAAATGCAATAAAAAGGAGAAAAAATGAATTATTTCCTTAGCTTTTACAAGACTATTGGTTTAAAAGGTTAAAGGGAATTGGCAATTATGGTGGGTTTTCCTACCTTGTTTTCAAATTAACTCTCCAGAGTTGTACCAATTCACAGCACCACCATTTAACTGTGAGAAAATCTCTTTCAATAAACTAACATCAGCATTAACTTTTGACATTTAAAAACAAAATTCTTTGTTCATTTAATAAGTCAAAAAGTACATATCTGAGCCTAAATAACTAGCAGTTGCTAGAATTTGTTACCAGATATAGGTCTCCGCAAATGAGGACCACACTGTGTAAGAACAATAAAAGTCAATATAAATAAAGCTTATATTTCAAAGAATCATCTTCATTTATTCAACAAATGCAGTTATTTGACTAATAAAGTCTGAGCCCCAAGAAAAACATTTCTGGTTACTCTATAAACTTTATCTCAAATCTTTTGTTTAAACAAGCCTATGAAGAGGAAATAGGAGAATTGGACTTTATTGTTTAAAATGTTGGTGTGTCCTTTTTGCCACATCCCAGAAAGAATAAAAAATAGATCTTTCTTAGGATACCTGTGAATTCAGGATAGACTATTACCCATAAACCTCACAACTACCTTCCTAGAATCTTGACAGTCAATAATTATAGTCATAACAGCTACAACAATAATACAGTCATCTAGTCCAGTATTTTTAAAATAGTAGTTGCATCCCATTAGTGGATCCAGAAATCACTTCAGTAGGTTTTGTCTAGAATTTTTAACATGAGGCTAGACCAAAAATAATGTAAAATAAGCAAGTGCATTGCATGTAATAGACCTAAGAATTATTTTGTAAAACTTTTGTTTGCACTTTGAGTGTGTGATGGTGGTTTGCAGTTTGAAAGGTTGAAAAACCACTGATGTAATCTACCTACTTCATTTGAAAGGTGAGCCTGAGTGCCATTAATTGATGTACAAGGATACAGAGCTGGTTAATGACAAAACTGGGATGAGAACTAAGTTCCTCAACTCCACGGCCAGTGTCTACCCCATCATGGGGTTTGCTGAAGGCAAATCTTTCAAAGAAAAACAGGAAACACAGTTAGGCTTAGTAGATGCTAGTACGGAATAGAAGGAACAATTGGATGTTGGCACGGGTGGCGGGATCAGTAGCTTTGGGTCTCCATGTATCTTTTCATTCAAGCCAAATTAAATTACTTACTAAATGTATAGTGGGTACACTATACATTTAGACTATTCAATCTTTTGCTTGCCATTATCTCTTCAAAATAACTAAGTGAGGCTCACACGTTATTTGAATTGAGCTGTCACCAGAAATCTTCAGTGTTTTTCTCCCCACTGAGCTCATGGTACCAGGCAGGACAGATGTGGGGAATAAGAAAGATGACTGACAGCCACCTAGGCTATTGCCAGAGGGCAAGCTGACAGGTTGGCCCTTGCTGAAAGGGTAGAAGAAATACATTAAGATACTGAGAAGTAGAACATTATTTCACCATAAATTATGGTGGCCTATTGGGAAACCAAGGCAGCAACCAGGCCCATCTGATCCACACAGGAGCTGACTGGTCCTCACCATCAGCACTAAAAACTCATTGATGAGACAACCCTTTGTGCCATACTCATTTATTCACTGCTTTAACATTGATCCAGTGTTTCCCGAGGGCCAAACACTGTGACGTGAAGGGCACTGTGAGGACTGACCTTCTGCTCAACAAGCCTTCCCCCCATAACAGCTAGGCCGATTGTCTTCACAGAGCTGATTTGAGAGGTATATTAAAATGCACATATTTGATATATTCCTGCAGTTGGTCAAGTTTGTTACATTAATCAAAGGATGTAAAGGCATGTAGTGCCAGATTTCTTCATATCAGTAGAATTTGATGGAGAATAAGAGAGTGAGTCTAACACAGAAATTGGTGAAGGCTGAGAGAAGGACTTCAGGGAGAGGAGGAAAAGGATCTGTGTCCTCTTCACGGCATTGATGATTGCCCGGAACTTTTGAGACTTGGTAATGCCTAGGAATCCTCTGGGGAGCTTGTAGGGATGTTCATTCTGGTGCAGGAGGTCTGGATGGGGCCTGAGATTCTGCATTTCTAACAGGTTCCCAGATGATGTGTCCTAGCCAAGAACCACACTGAAAAAGCAAGGCTTTATGTCTATGTCCGGAAACATTTCTGTGTCTCAGTATTATTTGTAAAAAGAGACAAACTGGAATTCAGCTTAATCTGTGTTTGACCTACTTGCTCTGCTTCGAAAAATGTCATTTTTTATGCACAAACATGAATAATATTTAAAGAGATAAATTTGAGGTTTGTCATTATAAAGAAAGTATAGAAGTTGAGGTTTGAAATTTTATTAGCAGGAGGTTAATAGGTGTTATGTGTTTATTTTAAAGACATCAGTTATTAATTATGAATGTCACTATTTTATCTCCAGAATAACGCAATGTGATCCTGAGGGAGAGTCGGTTTGTGTTGATCAATGTCAGTGAGAATGACAGAGAAAGAAAAATATCTTGTTTTTTTAAATGTGTAATCAGTGAAAAAAGTGTAAGGAACTTTTCACCATGGCACTGTTTTATTCACACTTTTCTGCTGTAGTTATTTAATCAAAATATTAATCCAATCTTGCTGACATGAATAAATATACTAAATTACCTCTTTGTTTTCCAGACTGCCCTCTCCCCACCCCATCTTAACCAAGGCAAGCTTTATTCCAAAATTCTTTTAAATGTGTGCTGAGAACAAAACAGAGAAGCTACTTTGGGAATAGGCAAACATGTAAATGAATTTAAGTATTGAATGTAAATCAAAACAGTGGGAAGACATATTGCTTAATAAATAGCATTTTTTCCTAAATATTCAACATGCATGAGCAAAGTTTCCAAGTTTGGCAGCCAGAAAACAATATTGACTTGTGCAAAGTCTTTAGGGGTAAAGACTCGTGCTATTTTACAGGAGTGTTGTGCAGAATTTAATTTTAGTTGGGAAACTGCCGTACAATTCTGGATTTATATCATCATATAATTATCATGTGGCATCAGGACAAAAGAACAGAGGCTTTTTTTCTTCTGAAAATACACATTTTTGTTTATATTTTTAAAGGGGAAATACTTTTATATGCCTATCCAATTAAACTTCTTTAAAAAATATTAGTCGTGTCTAATTTTTTCCTTGTTAAAAAATATCCATCATCTTGGGTCACTTTTTCTCATTAGCATGTATTTAGTTTTCTATTTGCCACCATAACAATTTCCCACAAATTCATCAGCTTAATGAACATCAATGTATACAGTAGGTCACAGGTCCAAGATGGGTCTCACCAGGCCAAGATCAAGGTGTTGACAGGGATGTTTCTTTCTGTGGGGTCTGGGCAGGATCTGTTTCCTATGCTTTCCATCTTCTAGAGACCCCTGCATTCCTTAGCTGCTTCCTTCATTTTTAAATGGCAAAGACAAGTTGAGTCCTCATATCACACCAGTGCAATCAATTCTCCTGCCTCCTTCTTTTATTGTTAAAGACCCTGTGATTACATTGGACCCACCTGGATAAATCAAGATGCTCTCTCTATTTCCCAGTTTAAGGTCAGCTGAGTAGCAACCTTAATTCCCCTTTGCCACATAAAACACAACATATTCTCAAGTTCCAGGAGTGAGGATACAGACTTCTTTAAGTGTATGAGTATGTTTGGGGAGGGAAGCCATTATTCTGCCCACTGCAGTATGTCTTATCAATATTTAAGGACTAAAAAGAAAGGACTGTTGCAATTTGAATACAGATGTCACTTGTGAAATGCTATTACATCAAAATTATGTTCAGATCAAATTTCTCATTGGTGAAATTGCTGTGGCTCTTTTAAAGTAAAATACGCCTCCTCTAGTTTCATTTGCATTGATTCCCATATACTCCTTTTCCAGTAATGAAAATCTTGGGGTATAGCTACCCCATGTGATTAAATGGGCCCTTTGATTTCTGGGACCTATCCAAAATGTAATGAGATGAAGAGGGTTATTTGAGGTAACTTAGCACAGTGTTTCTCAAACAGGGCAATTTTGCTCCCCCAGGGGATATTGGGCAATGTCTGAACATTTTTGATTATCACAATTAGAAGGTATGTATTACTGGCCTCTAGTGGGTGGAGGTCAGGAGTGCTGCTAAACATCATGCAATGAACAGGAAAGGACCTACAACAATGGATTATCCAGCCCAAAGTGTCAATCAATAATGCCAAGTTAGAGAAACCTTCGCTTAGCGAGACGACAACCTAAAACTCTGTTCCCCTTTTTAAGGGTAATTGTTTATGTTTCAAAACAAGCCAGCAACAGCATTTGGTCAAAGACCAACTGAAAGAAATAGAGAAGATGAGTGGATCAGTGTACTCCAATCTTATAGGAAAAACTCAAAGCTCAAAACCCATTGTTTGGGACAGACAATTCATCATCTTTATTGGGTGGTCAGGAATCATGTCTGATTTCTCTCTGTCCCTACTTCTCAGCACAGTGCTTGTCAATACCAAATGCTCAAGAAGCACTTAAAAAGAAACTATAGTGTGTTAAAAGATTTGTTTATGAGTTCTAAATGTAGTAAACAAGATGTCTTCCTTCTGTATACCTAATATTGCAACTTCGTATAAGAGCAACAATGGAATTGCTCTCTTATCAGCACTAAGAACCTAGAGTAGCCTGCTTCCTGAGCCTTCACTGTAAGATAGAACCAATCTAGAAAGTGCCCCCAGAATTTAATGTTAGCATTTAAAGTAAGTTTAGTTAAAGGCCATTGAGACACCAAAACTCTCCAACTTTCTCTTCTACATTTTGATTTTATACTACGATATTTCTTAAGTTCTGCTTTTCAGGCTTGATCACACACTATGAAAAATCAGTAGATTGTTTTTACTGGTGGCAAGGCCAGGCTCATAACCACCAACCATTCATGTCATAAACCTTTGGGGTCTTGCAACAATGATGAAAAATCTGATGTGAAAGATAACACTGAAAGAAAATGACTTGTGGAGTTAACTGATGAAATTGACACCCTTCTCTCTTGGTTCTTGTTTATGCTTTTTTCTTTTTTATCAACATTGCAGGTGTCCCTGGCTCCATGCCAAATGCATCATGGACTGGTAACCTCAGAGCCGTCAAGTGGATTGACATGGAAGATAAACATGGAGGTTGCCATGGTGAGGCATTTTTTTCACACTTTGAGGCTATACCACTTGTTGGTGCTGTCATGAAGGCAGTTGTGGAATACAGGGTTCTCGCTGAGAAAACTGCTGGTATCTTTAAACCTATCTGTGGGTTATTAGAAGAGTAGCTAGAGGCTTTAAGACACAGTCCTTAAAAAGTAAATTTAAACATTTCACAGACCTTATCCAGGTAGGTCCAAATTATAATGGTACTTTCTTCTTGCTAGTTTCTGCGCTCTTATTATTGTTTATTTCTCTTTTTGCTCTTTTTGAGAGTGCAGCGGTCAGGAGAGGAAAGTGGTCAGGGCGCGTAGTGATGACATGCTGTCAATACAGAGCAGACTGGACCCTCACCCATTATGTCAGCCTCTGCTCCCTCCACAGGCAGGCTTCGGGTGGGGAGGTGTTTGCTGCAGCTCCAGCATGATGGCAGGTGACACCAATGAGAGATTTCTCTTCCAATGGATAAGAACTTGAAATTTTAAGTAGTTTCATTTCTGTAGAATCTTATGAAGAAGGGTTATTTTCAGTCCTGCACACATTTCATTCAGACTATTGCCGGGTACATGGTAGGGATGTGTATTTGTCTGCTAGGGATAACAAAACGACTTCATTTTATACATAACCACAGACCGGCTGGCTTACACAAAGGAAATTAATTTCCTCACTCTCCTGGAAGCTAGAAATCCAAGAGCAAGGTGTCCTCAGGTTTGGTTTCTTCAGAGGCCTTTCTCCTTGGCTTATAGATGGCCATCTTCTCCCTGTTTCTTCACATAGTCATCCCTCTGTGTGTGTCTGTCTCAATCTCTTCTAGTAAGGACACCAGTCATACTGGACTAGGGCTTACTCATAAGACCTCATTTTAACTTAATTACCTGTTTCAATATAGTCACAATCTGATGTATCTGGGGTTAGGACTTCAGCATATGAATTTGTGAGAGGGGACACAATTCAGCCCATAATAGCACACGATTGATATGTATTCAGTGAGTGAGTCATTAAGTGAGCGAATGGATGAGAGAATATGGAAGTTTGACATTTTTCCCTACAAAAACGAGGCTTTTCTTCCTCCACCCTTCTATTCAATCCATGGCTTCATTGACTGGTCCATCTTATCTACACCTAATTGTAGATTGCTGCTTTTCTACACCTCTCCATTACTCAACCTCATTCTTATGAGTCCCCTCCCACTGTGGATGACAATGTCCTCACATCACTGTACAGAATTTCATTCTTTAGCACATTCATACCTTTACCTTAATTACCCTATATCTTCTCCAAGGGAATGAAGGCAGTTCTTGCTACCTGCCTTCATTCTCATCATGGCCTGTCTTTCTACTGGAAGGAGGAGAATGGGGAGGAGATTGCTTTGCTGTTAGAAAATGGACCATCACCATCAGTCAGAGTCCCAATATTTGGGATATGATGTCTTTTCCACATCCTTCTATAACCCCTATTATCCTCCCTCTAGGACCACTGCAGTCATCCTCTGATCTGCTTTTCCACCTTTTCTCCAGTTGCAACGCTTGAGGACTTCTGCATCCACAATGGGGACCCATGTCACATTCCTTTGCAGCTCTAGCCCTCCCCCACCACAGAAGCTCCCATTCCCACTTCACAGCAGCCATGCCCATCCCCCAAGATGAGCCTTACCGCAATCTCCTTGTCATCACCTTTATCCAGGTCCTATCCTAGCAGAGAGGGTACAGGCTAGTCACGTTTGCATTTTTGAAGGAACCTTTACTGATCATGTGGCAGGTGTGGCCATGAACGTAGCGCCTGACCAGGAACCTACATTGGGTACAAAGCTTGAGTAGCCCAAGCCCCTCTCAGACAAATGTCTTGTTTTTCTTCTCTTGGTACCTGTTATGCCAATGAACACCTGAAAGTGTTATCAGGTTCAGAGCATAAAAATTATTTGTCCCCAAACCTCCATAGAGGAAAAAGAAAAGAGCATAACCCAAAGGAAGTAGAATATTGCATGCCAAATCAGCAAGTCAATAATACAATCTGGATCTTTTCCCCTTGGCAGTGAGTAATAGGATTTGTTCCAAACCTGTGTGCATACATACTTTATAAGCCCTCTTAGCACTTAGAATCACAGAGCACTATTTTAGCTCTATCGTGTTGAACTTAGAGCTCTCATCTCGATTGTGATCTCTTTGTTACCCTACTACTTTCCTTCACCAATTTACATACCATATGCATTTACTTTTTCCCAAGAGCAGAATAGAAGCTCCAAGAGGGCTAGCATTTTTGACCAAAGTGTTCATTGCTATATCCCTATGTAAAATATGTTGTTTTTATTGTTGTTTTAAATGTATTTGCTTTTTTAAAATTAGGATTTCCAGAGGTTCAACTTTTCCAGCTTCTTCCTTTTACTAGTTTCCTTCCATGGACTCCTTGTCCAGTTTGTGTACTCTGCCAGCCATCCCATGCTGTTTTCACTAACATTTTAGGTTCCCTTGCCATTTGACCCCACAAGGCTGATTCCTGCCCTTAATCATTACCATCACCTGCTTTTTGCCGCTTGTGTTTCCCTAAACAGAACATTGCTAGAGAATGGTTAAGGAACCTGCCATCTAACCAGCTAGTGCTCCTGGTTGCCTACTTATTTTGTTATTTACCTCATCATTTTCCTGGTTTCCTTCCTGCATACACCATTTTAACTTTCTCACTCACCTTTAAGCTCTCAAGCTCATGCTAAACTAGCCTTTCCACTATCAAAAAATGAACATTTCAGCTCTAGGAAGAACTTTTAAGACATTTTATCAAAATGTCCTTATCAATTACTTTTTCATATCATCCTTTTACTCTGTCTTAGAGTATTTTGGGTACATTCTCTTATTATTCTCTCCTGGTTCGAGAGGAGAAGTTACCCATCCTCACAACCAAGGTCACCATCTGTGGTCTCAGTTATGTGTGGGTCCCCTTAAATTATCTTCTTGCTCTCTTGCATTCTGTGTCTTCCCCTCTGTTGATTCTTTTCCTTCTCTCTGGTAGTATGTACCCTGCAAGTATCACCTCTATCCTGAAGACCAATTTGTCTGTATACCCTCTGCTTGATACAAACTGAGGTATTCTCTCCTGTTCACTTGCATTTTCTTAAGCATGGATATGCTGCTTATGCATTCAGTTCCTCTCACCACCAAATTATTCTTAAACTTCTTACCCAGTTATTCTTTAACTTCTCACCACTCTGGCTCCTTTCCCCAGTGACTTCACTCTCTATTGTGCTTCCTCCCTGCCACGCTGAATTAATTATCAAGACCTGTCAGTCCTTCTGTGTTCTGTCTCTGGTATCCTTCCACTCATGGCAACCATCAACTTTGAATGACCTTTCTGGTTTCCATTAAGTTTGTAGTCTCTTGATCAATTTCTAATGTACCCTGCAAAGGTCTGCAAGATTAATCTTACTAAAATGAATTTCATCATTTGGTTCTTCTATTCAAAAATCTTTTGACTCTTCACAATTGTGGGATAAAAAAGGCCCAAGCCTTTAGTCTGTTTTATGTCAGTCATCCATAGCAGTTCTATTATATGCCAAGAAACCTCTGGAAAAAAATCCCAACTTCCTACCATTCTTGTTTCTAACCCATTCCCCAATAAAACTCCCTATTCTAGCAGAAAATTCCTGCCTTGACATTTTTTTCAGAGGCATTTTTCTCCAACTGAAACCACCTGATGCTTGCTACTTCTACCCATCCACTAATTCTCCACTCATCCTTCTCCATCCTTTTATTCAAAAATTATTAATTTAACACCTAATATTTACCAGGCTCTGTTCCAGATGCAAGGGACATAAAAGTGAACAACCTGAAATTCCAGCTCTTCTGGAGCTGATATTCTGATTTGGGGAGAAAGACAATCTTAACAGTTCTCTGTTAAGGAAGACAATAAAAAAGTAGTATTTTTCTTCTTGGTACTGTTTATACATAAAGTGAGAACATAAAAATTAATCAGAGAAGGAGGAAAAGAGATCAAAGACACCCTCACTGAGAAGATGGCCTGGAAGCAGAGCTCTGGGGTGGTGTGAGAGGGAGCCTTGAGGATGTCTGGGGAAAGGGGACAGTGCAGAGTAGGAAGAGCAAACAGGGATTCTAAAGTAGAGCATGCCTGGTGTGCTTGGGACCAGGTAGGAGGCCATTGTGTTCGCAAGGGGTGAGCAGTGGTTATTAAGGGTTATAAATGATTGAGCGAGTGGTGGAGGTAAGCCCAGGTTACAAGGGGCTAGACTCTAAGAAGTCTTAAATGCCATTGCTAGGATTTTGGCTTTTATTCCACATGAGATGAGAAGCCATTGAAGCAGAGGAGACATGGTTGATATGCTGAGAATATACGAACTGGCAGAGGTGGAGGCAATGGAAACCAGTTATTATTGCAACAACTCAAGACAGGAAGATGGAGATGGCTTAGAACAGGATGGGAGTAGTAGAAATGTAGTCAGATTCTATTAGTATTTTGAAAGTTGACCTGAAAGAATTGCTGACAGATTGAATGTGGGGTGTGAGAGAGGGGAGAAGTGCTCAAAGCACCAAACAATTGCTGTGGATTGCTGTGGATCTCAATGGGGAAGACTTGGACAGGATTAAGGAGTGTGGTCCTGACGTGTTGTATTGGTTGGGTTTATTACTCATGTAGGCACTTAGAGAGACTAGGCCAGAGCTCCAGGAAGCAACCTGACCACTGCAGCCCGTAAAGACATCTATACACTTCTGGAACTTCTCATCCCTAAGTCTTAATTTGATAATACATGAATTGCCTCATGATGCCTAGTATGTTACTGCTTTGTGTTGTTTAACTCTCATTTTCTTCAAATATATATTTGTACCCTTCGTTTTCCTATAAAGAATTGAACTTCTTTGTAGGCTGGACTGACACAATCATGTTTCATTAGAGTCTCACAGCACTTGGCTCAGTTTTAGGTACTCGGTAGTCAGGCACTAAGTCTTCCACTGTGCAAGTTCACTACCCCTGACTTTAGAAAGCAAGCATGTTTTGACTGTGTCTTGTTCTCTTCTTTGCAGGCCACTATGTCCATGGCATTTGTATCTACGGAAATGGGGATTTAAAGTGGCTGATTAATTCACCAAGCCTTTTTGCTAACAAATTTGAGCTCACTACATACCCCCTTACTATAGAATGCCTAGAATTGAGACTTCGAGAAAGAACCCTAAATCAGAGTGAAACTGCAATACAACCCAGCTGGTATTTTTGATCTACTGCAACTCATGATTGAAGGGAAATTGAAATTGGGAGGAAGAGCCTTTGTGAGAAGACTTTACCTTGGTTAGCATTTTAAGGACTGAGGTTATGGCTTCAGGACCTGGCTACCCTATTACATGTTATATCCACTGGACACTGTGAAACACATCAACAGGAAGGCTGCATGGAGCAATCCTGGCACTTCGGCCACTCTGGCTGTTTCTAGATGCTCACCTCTATGTCTGTTTATTGTTCTGATCAAGGATCAGTATAAGTGCCCTCATATCTTTGCATCAGATAATCATCATATATAAATGTTCTAATCAAAAGGAGGATTGTAGATAATGCAACTTAGGAAAATAAGAACTGGGTTTCTTTGAAGAGGCAATCTTTTATAACAGATCTATAGTCACATATTAATGGACACTGCTCTTTGCTCAACTGCACACAGATATAAGCAGCTTTCAGGGTAACTCACCTATCTTCTCTAAAACTTGAGCTACTAGAACTGAGAACTAGATCCTGTTCCTGACTTTTAAAACTGGCATTTTCAGTTTACTTGTCTGTAGTTCTGTATAGAATATACAGTCATTAGGAGACAGGATGTGTTTTAGGACAGCAGTCTCTTCTAGGTGCTTCAGTAAAAGGACTTAGGGGAACAGAATATTTCTTGATTTTGTCAGAATGTGCCCTGATACCTCAAAATGAAGGTATCCTCTTCGTCACTTTTCTCTGTGTCACCACCCCCTACACCCCCACCAAAGTTCTCTTACTTGCAAAATGCAGACTAAATTCTATCCATAGCATTTTCTGAGTGGCTTTATAATGCCTGGTGCTGATAAGAATGCCTAGATGCTTAAAAGCTTTCATTTGTGGTTGAGCATCTGTCTCATTTATCCTTTGTCCATTCACTCATCCGGTTCATTCAGCATGCAGTCAATAAATATTTCTTGAGTGTCTATTATACACTATACACATGCTGAAACAAAGCAGGAAAATTAGGACGGAAGCTTTTTCACTCTAAAAATCTTGGTAATAATGTTAACATTGGAAAGACTGCTGTAAAGAACCTTAAATGATGGTTGTATTTTAATACACTCATATGTAGGATTGTAGATTGTGATATCAGTAATTACAAATTAAGGTTTAAATCAGAGATTATTTGAAAGAAGGGAAGGAGGAGACAGAAGCTAAAAAGCCTATCGTGTTCAAGGCATTCTGCTTGCTCACCATTCAAACTTCACAGCCCTCCTGTGAGGTCCTCATTATTTATCCCCGTGTTGCAGATGAGGTCAGTAAGGCTTAGAGAGGCAGCTGCTAAGCACTAAGAAACAAGTTTCTGTTAGACAGTTGGGATTCTCCTACTGGTCTTAGTTCATTTCCTGAGGTAGAATATTAGAGAAGGTGAAATGTAGCCATATTTACTGTACCAGAGATGGTAGGTTTTAAGAATGATCTCAGTGTTAAAATTGGGAAAAGGTCCTCAGAACAATGTGAAGACTGTGTTTGTATTCCACTGATCTATTGAGTTCCTCAATATTTATTCTGATGAAAAACATTTACTACAACTAATGATGCATTTAATTAATGCAATTTTTTCCCTTTATACTGTAATTGTACCTGTTGAAAGTTAATCATATTTAAAGGGAGTGACTTTGAAATAAAGCTTTCTTTGCTCCTGCTGCTTAAAGAGATAGAACTATATCAGGAGGTGAAGGGCTGAGTGGAGGGAACTCAGGGAGAACAAATGACAGAATAATTTTTCAACTTATTCAAATGACACCACCTGAAAAGAAGAAATGTTTTATGCTGGATCTTTCTCACATAGAATGAGAAATCTTTTGGAATAGATGTTTACATGTTCATTGCTGGTCACCCCTCCTGTGTCTTTAATACTTTAACATTGGAAGAGTATAGTGTTGGGCTAGTGGGTTTCTCCTCCCTGTGGAGATGCCCCAAAACTACTAAATGTGTGTTTGATTTCAATAATGTTCCACATTGTTTCCTTGGAAATAAATTAATATATTGTTTTCCACCTTTTTGGCTGTTGTGTATTTTTATTTGATGGTTGATTAATATACACCACATAGCATGTTTTACAAGATAATTCTCCTAGCATTTAAAAATACATAAATAAAATACATAAATAAGCATATTTATACATACACAAATACATGCCTAAAAAATGTCCATCCACTGAGAAATAATTAAACTTTCCCTTTTTGGAGTGTTGGGGAGAGTTTTGAGAATGATGGGAAAGACCTAACTGGTGTGGCTCAGTTGCTTGGGTGTTGTTCCATAAAGTAAAAGGTCACTGGTTCAATTCTCGATCAGGGCACATGTCTGGGTTTCAGGCTCAGTCCCCGGTCTGGGTGCATACAAGAGGCAACTGACCAATATTTCTTTCTCATATCAATGTTTTTCTTCCTCACTTTCTCTTTCCCTTCCCCTCTCTCTAAAAAGAAATAAAATTTTTTAAAAATATGGACAAAAATATTAGGGAAGATTGTATAATGGAAAATCAATTTCATTTAAATTGGGTACAACCATTTTAAAATTCGAGTCAGGAATAAGTAACCTTTCTACAAATACCTGCTTTATTCATTTTTAAAAAAATAAGATACAATTTAGGGAAAAGACTCATGTTACTATTATCATAATTACTTGATTATCAAATGCCAAAGTTTTTGAGAAATCTTTTAGTGCTAAATATTGCTAAACAAATATTACATCTACTAGACAAATGGAAAATTATAGAAATACTAAGGAAAATAACTCACTTAAAGGACATCTGGTGCATCAATTTTTAAAACAAATATTTTAAAATTAAAATGAAAAACATTTCAAACTACAAAAATATTTTTTAAAAAAATATATATATATGCTCATCCTTGGCTGGTAGGGCTCAGTTGGAACAATATCCCATAAACTGAAGGGTTGTAGGTTTGATCCCTGGTCAAAGCACATAGCTAGGTTTCAAGTTCAATCCCCAGTCTATCCTCATTAGGGGCAGATACGGAGGCTACCAATCAATGTTTCTCTCTCACATAGTGTTTTTTTTTTCTCTCTCTCTCCTCCCTCTTTTTAAAAGTATATTTTATTGAATATGCTATTATTCAAATAAATCATTTTTTATTTTCCAAATTTTTCCCTTTTATCACCCCTCCACCCTACAATGCCCAACCCTCTAGCATCCTCCTCCACCACCCTGCTTACTCCAGGTCCATGGGTTGTACATATAAGTTCTTTGACTTCTCTGTTTCCTACACCATTCTTTACCTCTACCTGTCTATTTTTTGCCTACTAATTATGCTTCTTATTCCCTGTACCTTTCCCCACCCCCATTCTTCTCCTCTGCCCCCCCACTGAAAACCCTCCATATGATGTCCATTTCTGTGATTCTGTTCCTGTTCTAGGTGTTTGCTCAGTTTTTGTTGGTTTTTTTTTAGGTTCAGTTGTTGATAGTAGTGAGTTTGTTGTCATTTTACTGTTTATATTTTTTATCTTCTTTTTCTTAGATAAGTCCCTTTAACTTTTCATATAATAAGGGCTTGGTAATGATGAACTCTTTTAACTTGACCTTATCTGGGAAGCACTTTATCTGCCCTTCCAATTTAAATGACAGCCTTGCTGGATAGAGTAATCTTGGACATAGGTCCTTGCTTTTCATGACCTCAAATACTTCTTTCCAGCCCCTTCTTGCCTGCAAGGTTTCTTTTGGGAAATCAGCTGATAGTCTTATGGGCACTCCTTTGTAGGTAACTGTCTCCTTTCCTCTTGGTGCCTTTAAGATTCTTTATCTTTAATATTGGGTAATTTAATGATGATGTGCCTTGAGGTGTTCCTCTTTGGGTCCAATTTCTTTGGGACTGTTCGAGCTTCCTGGACTTCCTGGAAGACTATTTCCTTTGCCAGATTGGGGAAGTTTTCCTTTGTTATTTGTTCAAATAAATTTTCAACTTCTAGCTCTCCCTCTTCTCCATCTGTTACCTCTATAATTCTGATGTTAGAGTGTTTAAAGTTGTCCTAGATGTTCCTAAGCCTCTCCTCATTTTTTTGAATTCTTTTTTCTTCATTCCATTCCAGTTGGATGCTTGTTTCTTCCTTTTGTTCCATATCATTGATTTGAGTCCTGGTTTCCTTCCCTTCACTGTTGGTTCCCTGTATAATTTGCTTTATTTCACTTTGGGTGGCTTCACTTGTTCCTTCATTTTATGACCAAACTCAATCACTTCTGTGAGCATCCTGATAACCAGTGTTTTGAACTCTGCATCTGATAGGTTGGCTATCTCCTCGTCACTTAGCTCTTTCTCTGGAGTTTTGATCTGTTCTTTCATTTGGGCTATATTTCTTTGTCTCAGTGTACCTGTTATGTTGTAAGGGTGTGGGACCTAAGGTATTCACCAGGACAGGGCAACCCTCTTTGCCAGGGCCAAGATGAAGGCATAGGTAGATATGCTTCCTCATACAATCAAAAGAAGGATAACAACCAATTTAAAACAAAGAAATGCCAGAAAATCAAACTGTATGGAAGTCTGACAACTAATGAGCTAAAGAAGAAATATTCATCTAGGCTGGTAGGAGGGGTGGAGACAGGAAGCCAGGGTGGAAAGGACTTGAAACAAGGGAACAGAAGGTGGACCAGGGAGTCCCACATTTGCATGCAGTTAATCTGGGAGAAACAACTGAGGAGCAAGACAGACCAAGCAACTCAGGGTTCCAGTTCAGGAAAATAAAGCCTCAAACCTCTGGCCCTAAAAACCCGTGGTTGTTGCAGTTGTGGGAGAAACGGCCTCACAGGAAGGTCCATTGGAGAGACCCACAGAATTCTAAAATGTACAGAAGCCCACCCACCTAGGAATTAGCTCCTGAAAGGGCACAATCCACTTGTGGGAAGCAAGGGAAGTGAACGAAAGTGGGATGAGAGCAGAGCAAGCTAGCAAGTGGCATTGTTCCCTCTTTGAACCCTCCCCCACATACAGTGCCACAATGCAGCCAAATTGGTTGCCCTGCCCTGAAGAATACCTAAGGTATTCTTACAACATAACAACTGTGCTGAGACAAAGAACTATGGCCCAAATGAAAGAACAGATCAAAACTCCAGAAAAAGAGCTAAGCAATGAAGAGATAGCCAACCTATCAGATGCAGAGTTCAAAACACTGGTAATCAGGATGCTCACAGAAATGACTGAGTATGGTCTCAAAGTAAAGGAAGAAATGAAGGCTATACATAGTGAAATAAAGGAAAATATACAGGGAACTGACAGTGAAGAAAAGGAAACTGGGACTCAAATCAATGATTTGTAACACAAGGAAGAAATAAACATCCAACTGGAACAGAATGAAGAAACAAGAATTCAAAAAAAAAAATGAGGAGAAGCTTGGGAAACTCTGGGACAACTTTAAACATTCCAACATCAGAATTATAGGGGTGCCAGAAGGAGAAGAAGAAGAGCTAGGAGTTGAAAACTTATTTGAGCAAATAATAAGGGAAAACTTCCCCAATCTGGCAAAGGAACTAGCCATGCAAGTCCAGGATGCTCACAGAATCCCAAAGAAATTGGATCCAAGAAGAAACACACCAAGGCACATCATCATTAAATCACCCAAGATTAAAGATAAGGAGAAAATCTTAAAAGCAGCAAGAGGAAAGGAGAGAGTTACCTACAAAGGAGTACCCATAAGACTGTCAGCTCATTTCTCAAAAGAAACCTTGCAGGCAAGAAGGGGCTGGAAAGAAGTTCAGTCATGAAAAGCAAGGACCTACATCCTAGATTACTCTATTCATCAAGGTTGTCATTTACAATGGAAGGGCAGATAAAATCAAGTTAAGGTCAAGTTAAAAGAGTTCATCATCACCAAGCCCCTATTATATGAAATGTTAAAGCGACTTATCTAAGAAAAAGAAGATCAAAACGATGAAGAGTTAAATGACAACAAGCTCACAACTATCAATAACTGAACCTAAAAAAACAAAAGAAGGAGAGAAGATGGCGGCGCAGTAAGGGGACGCACATCCCTCTACCCCGACCCCCCACAGGTGTTAAACCGGGACATTTTTCAATGGAGCACAGCAAACAGACACCAAAAATCACAGCATATTTGAAAACAGATGATTGAAAATTGCAGTGGACATTGAAAAACTGGACGGTAAGGAGAGTACACCAGTGGCGTGGAGACCGGGGCAGGGGCTGAGAAACCAGGCCAGGGCTGGCCATAAGACTCTAGGGAGGGAGCTGGGGCAACCACTCCCTGAACAGCCAAGCAGGGACCCGGCAGCGCCGGCATAAACCTGGTCACTTGAAATCTCACAGAGAGGAGTTAAGATCTAATAGCCCTGGGAGGACTGAACGCTGGAGCGGCGCACTTTTGTCTGCGCCCACGCGACATTGTAAACAGCTGCGCGGGGATCGTTGCATCAGCACGCCCAGAGAGCCCCGGGACACAGTCGCTGGGCACCGTGGGGGTTGAACCGTGTTCGTGGGACAGTTGGAACCTGTGCAAGGAAGACTCAGGGAACATCGGGACTTGCGGGCGCACAACCACAGTTGGCGCCTGGGAACCTCCGTGCACGACCACAGTTCGCGCCTGGGTCCCTGGGCAGAGAATCTTAGGATACCTCTGAGGACAGTAGGCCAGAGAAAACTGAGTGCTGAACAAGGGGAAAAAAACAAGAATATGGTCACCCCTTGGCCACTACAGTCTTCAAGGCCAGAAAGATCAGCTTGGCAAGATTGATAACAGCAAGAATCAGCGGTTTTGGTGTTTTTCGTTTTTTTAATTTTTTGTGGGTTTTTTTCTTTTTCTCTTTTTCATTATTTTGATCTTTTTTTACCCCTCAACTCCTTTTTGCTTCTCAGTACTTCTTTCTTGTTTTACTACTTCTTCCTTTCTTTCCAAGCTTATCTCTTCTTCCTGTCTTTTCTCTCTTTTTTTCTTTTTCATTCTACTTTTCCTTATTCTCTTTTCATTTTTTAATTTCTTTTTCCTTCTTTTCTTTTTTCCTTTCCTTCTCTTTTCTCCTTTTAAAACACATACGAGTGAGACAAAAACAAAACAAAACAAAACAAAAAAACCCTGGAACTGTGGAAAGACCAGAGTTGGCCCCAAAGAAGGGGCATTTCAACACCTGAGACACTGGAAGCAGTGAACACCAGGATACCTGAAGGAGATAGCACCATTGAATTTCACAGGCATTCTACCACAGAGTTCACACCATAAACCCAGGGAATCAGAACAAATCAATTTAAGAAGCTGAGGCTAACAAGAACAGTCTCACAAACAATGGAAAGACAAAGAAACAATCCCCAAATGAAAGAAAAGGAGGAAGCCCCAGAATGAATGCTAAATGAAATGGAGGCAGCTCAACTACCCGATTTTGAGTTCAAAGCAATGGTTGTCAGGAAGCTCCATGAGCTCTCAATGAGCTACCAGAAACTACAGGGAAGCTACGATGAACTCACTGCAAACTATATCAACATGAAAAAGGAAATAGAAACTATAAACAAGGGCCAAGAGGAAATGAAAAATACAATTTCTGAACTGAAGAACACAGTGGAAGGAATGAAAAGCAGAATCGATGAAGCAGAAGATCGGATCAGTGAGTTGGAGGACAAAGTAGAAAAAATCAGCCAGAAGGAGCAAGAAAAGGAAAAGAGGCTTAGAAAGAATGAAGAAGGATTAAGAGAAATGCAAGACAGTA
>PVKU01008173.1:0-76991 GCA_004027475.1 Anoura caudifer
TGCTGTCAATATCTTTCTTGAAGTCCTCTAAGATTTTCTTAATGTATTTAGGTGCTCCTATGTTGGGTGCATATATATTTACAATGTTTATGTCTTCTTGGTGGATTCTTCCTTTGAGTATTATAAAGTGACCTTCAGGATCTCTCTTTATGGCTCTTCTCTTGAAGTCTATTTTGTCTGATATGAGTATTGCTACCCCTACCCTGTGTTTTTAAATTTATCTTTATTGTGTTTTTCCATTACCATTTAGTCCTCTGATACCCCCTCCACCCTACATTGTAATCATCCCCATGATGATTCTGTAACTAACAAATTGTACTTCTTAACTCCTTCATCTCTTTCACCCAGTCCCCCACCCTCCCTCCCCTCTGGCAACCACCAGTCTGCTCTCTGTGTCTATGAGTCTGTTTCAATTTTCTATATTCATTTGTTTTATTCTTTAGATTCCACATACAAATGAAACCAGGAAGGATCTTCCTTTAAGCTCATGTGGTTGCTGGTAGCATTCAGTTCCTTAAAAGCTGTAGCTATAGTTTCTGGCTGGTTGTCAGAGGAGACCACCCTCGGTTACTTGGCTTGTGGGCGTAGAGAACCTCACAAGACAGCAGCTTGCTTCCTCAAAGCCAGCAAGGGAGACAGTTCTGCAAAAAGACAGATGTTACAGCTATGTAATTGCATTGCCACCCATTACTTTTGCTGTGCTTTCTTGGTTAGAAGCACATCACAGGGACCGCCCATATTCAAGGGGAGAAGATCACACTAAGTAGTTCATGAACACCAGGAGGTGGAGATCACAGGAGTCACCCTAGAGTCTGCCCTCCACATTGTCCAAACTGGCTGCCAACATCACCTTGGTTTAAATGATGATGACTTGGTTTAAATGGGGATGACTCCATCCCCCTGACTGACAAATGGACCACCCTCTATGAGGAATCCTTCAATTCAAGAATAACTTTCTCCACACAATTGAGGGCAATCTTGGGTGATTCTCTAACCTTCCTACCTTCTTCTTCTTTCTCTTTCTCCTGTCTACCTCTCCTCCAAATACTGAGAATCCACACTGTTACTCTACTGGGCACATCTGCCTGAGTGCACTGCTTGGGTACCCCCTGGTCTCTGGGGCACACCTGTCTCCGAGTACGCAGAGGTCTCCACCATCACCACTGTCACCAGCACTTTCATTCCTCTAATTCATTCCCAGCAGGAAGTATCACAGTACCTCTCAAGTTCACCCTCTTAACTGCTCCCAGTACTGGATACCTCCTGCCACTGGCACCCACCAAACAAGTCTGGGGGGTGGTGCCTAGGTCTGCTGCAAAAAACACAAGAACTTGGGGTCACCTGCCTCTGTCAGTGTATTCTGTAGCTTCTAACCAGCCACCCAGCCTTGACCACTTCCCTTCTTTTAGCCTTCTAAAGTTTCTGGCCTTCTAGGTTCTGCCTAGATTGGCGCGCAGCCTGGCCTCGGTCCCCAGCTGCAGCTGCACCGTTCCATCTAATGCTTGCCACCTGGTTCCACCTGCTGCCTGAGCGCCCTGGCTGTGTGGATCACTTCCAAGACTCCAGCTCCCTAGCACAGCGCTGATGGCTAACGTCACCCTATTCTGCTAAGTCAGGTCATTCACGTCCAGGCCTAAGCTGTTACTCTGTATCCTCCATCTTGCGAAGGTTCTTTCTGTTGGCCTAATTTCTGCACCCAGAAGGGACAATAGGAGTCATTAAAGAATAACGGGTTAAAAAGCACAAAATTGGATGTCCTATGTAAAGAATGCAGTGTGAATTGGGCCCCCTGCAGGAAAATCACAACGTTGTCACCTATTTGAATGATTTCTCCTTCCTTTAGACAGGGTGATGTGACAGGGGACTCTTACAAGCAGTGTGACTCTGAACAAGTCAGTTAATTTCCTGGTGCCTCAGTTTCATGGCTATAAAATGGAGCAAGGACTGTTGTAAAAAGAAAATAAAATGTTATGTAAATATACCACAGTGCTGGTACAGTAAAAGTGTGCTGTGTGTTGACAGTCATTATTATTTTCCAAGTATAAACACAGTGGCCAACCCTTCTTTAATCTAAGTCAAAGTTGCAACAGACATGCTATCTTTCTACATATTGGTAGAACCAGCAAGCCTTACTCTTGGGTCCTATTAGTACATGTACTGAAGCGTTTTTTTGGGGGGGTTTTTTGGCCAAAAGTTATGCTTGGCTACATTTGGGTCCTACACATTTTGACCAGGTTCCAGTACAAAAACAATGCTTCTCAAAGCAGTGCTTATGGAAAAAAAATTTATGGACATATTTGTTCCCCTTCCCCCCAAAAAAAGAAAAATATTTTTTTAATTTAAAAGTTTTTTGAAAAAGAAAAAAAGAAGAAAACAAAATGAAAGGAAAGAAAAAAGAAAGTGGTGCTTATGAATCACTGAGGAATCTTGTTAAAAATGCAGACTCTGAGTCAGCAGGTCTGGTCTGGGGCCTAAGACTTTTCTGAATTGCTCCTGGGCAATGCTGATGCTGCTGGTCCATGGACACACTTTGAACAGCAAGGTTTTACTGAGGTGTGATCGTGAATCATAAAATCCACCCATTCTCATGAATGGTCAATACTCTTTGGCAAGTCAATCCAGTTTGCAACCATCACTATAACCCAGTTTTGGAACATTTTCATCACCCCAATAAGATACTTTGTGCTGTTTTCAATTAATACCCATTCCCACCCTTGGCCCCAGATAACCATTTAACCATTTATCCAGTAAGTAGATAACCATTAATCTACTTTCTGTCTTAATAATTTGCCTTTTCTGAACATTTCATACAAATGAAATCATATAATATGTGGTCTTTTGTGTCTGACTTCTTTCAATGGGCATAATGTTTTGGGGGGTTCATCCATGAATTAGTATGTCATTACTTCATTCCTTTTTATTGCTGAATAGTGAGGCCAGACCACATTTTGTTTATCCATTCACCAGTTGATAGATTTTTGGTCACTTCCACATTTTGGCCATTATGAATAATGCTGCTATGAACATCCACACTCAAGTCTTTGTGTGGAGGTATGTTTTCATTTCTCTTGGGTAAACATGTAGGGGTGGGGTTGCTGGGAAGCAGAAAGGTTTTATACAGCATGATAAAAATGTTAGACACAGGGCTCTGTTAAAAAAACAGGACTTTGTTATTATTTATGATGATCCTAATGCCCAGAGATGTGGTTATGACTCCTGTTCTATCTGGCAATTCAATTTCCATTAAATCAGGGTTTTTCAACCTCAGCATTATTGATCTTTTAGACCAAATAATTCTTTGTTGTGTGTGTAGGGGTGGGAAGGAGTTGTGCGGGGCGCGTCCTGTGCATTGTAGGATGTTGAGCAGCACCTTTGGCCTCCATTCACTAGATGTCCCTAGCATGCCCCCCACCCCCTACCCCAACTGTCCTAACTCAATTGGCTTCGGACAATGTCAACAGGCCTCTGGGGTCCAAGATCACTCCTAAATGAGAATCACTATATTGGAGATCACTTAGTAAATGCAAGTGTTTCTAAGCCTGCTACTGACCTGGGGATATTTAGTGCTTGAGCACATGGCCAGCCCTGTCTTCCACACTTAGAGGAAGGGTGCAGGTCCTGCCCTGGAGCATTCAGCATTGCTATCCTACATGTTGCTTTATTTAATTTGTCTCTAAATCAGCCATTCTCCTGTGGTTCGGTGTGCATGCGTTTGTTCTCAAATTGGGCCAAGAGAAGAAGCAGAAGATTGCAGTTGGCACAGGCTGTAGTCTGTATCTATTTAATTCAAATCAGTCTGTCCTGGTGGAATTTATTCTAGAAGTATGAGTTTAAGACAAGATGTAATAGGTACTCAGAGTATTTATACAGCTCAGCTTGCCTGGATGTTTGTTGTTTTTTGATTGCCAGGTAAATATTTATCTCTTCCAAAGAGCACCCTGACTATGGGCAGTTAGTAGAGCAGAAATTACAGGATGCAGTCCTTGCACTGTGGAAGTCAAAAGGGGTTCCTGGGGTGCCCTCCTGGCAGATCCCTCCCATCCAGCTCCAGGGGGTGGTATGTGTTTCAGTCATCTATTGCTGTGCAACAAACAATCCCAAACTAAAAAGCTTAAAACAATAGTGATTTATAATTTCATGAGTCTGTGGGTTAGCCCTATGAACAGATCTGCTGGTCTTTCCCAGGCTTATCCACATGGCTGCCTTCAGCTGGTCAGGGCTGGGCTGGATGATCCAAGATGCTCTCACTCAGTATTTGGCAGCGGCTTCTGACCGCTATCAGGGGACCCTCAGTTCTCTTGCATGTGACCTCTCATCTTCCAGGAGGCTAGCCCTACAAAATGGTGGCTTGGGGGAGTCAGGAAGGTGAGAGCAGAAGCTCCAAGTCTTCTTAAGACCCAGGCTCTGGAGCTCACACAACATCATATCTGCCATATTCTGTTGGTCAAGGCAAGTCATAAGGCCAACTCCAATTCAAGGGGGTTGGAAACTAGACTCCACCTCTGGAAGGGAGGAGCAGCAACATCACATTACAGAGGGGAGGAAGACAAAAGTGTGATTCATTGAGAACCATTATTATAATGATTTAGCACAACGAGTGACCCAGGCCACTCCTGTTTGATACTCTGTCCTGGGACTCCAGATATATGTAAATGTTTACATATGTACATGTGTGTGCCCATATTGGCTGGGATTGGCCAGGGTCAATTTCTGTCACAATCAAAAAATCCTCATGATACATGTACTAGATCTACTAAGTTAAAGACCTTTTGCAGATTTTGGCATATAAGGGCATCCATTTACTTTTTTGCACTGGTTGTAGGGGCAGACACCAAGTCCCCAAGAACTGTCTTGTCCCCATTCCCAACTCCAGTGGGGCCCCCCTCTGTCTGTATCTATACAACGTGATCCCAACTCCTTGAGCATACTCGCGGAACTAGGAGTAGAAACTGTTGCTATTGAGCCCAGTCACATTATTTCTCCTGATACTTGAAATCAGGACATGGGGAGTCCTCAGGCTCTACTAATATCTGAATGAAGTCATGTAAACTCAAGGACTAAGGATGGCCACCTTCCACCCCATGCAGAAAAAAGAATAGGGAAAGTTCATGTGCAGGAAGAAAGAAGCAAAGGTGTGAGAGGAAAGAGGAGAGAGGTGAGAGACCATGCAGGATCTGAAAAGAGGAGCCAGAGATAGGTCTCCTGAGAGCTTTCTGGGTCTTGGTTCTTTTCTCCTGGCCACAGATTGGTTCAGGAATCATCAAATGGCTGGCTTCAGGTCCACGAGAGAGAGTAATTTCCAGGTCTCTTGTCAGAGACATCGGAAGATATATTCTTTCTTCCTTTGAATGGTTCAGCCTGAAGATGTGAGATGTACTAAAAACAGCAGAATCTGGAGCAGCCATAGGACCACTTGGTAAACTCTGAAGAAGTAAGAATGGAGAGGCGGAAAGAAAGCACATGCTTGGGTGACATTCTGCAAGCAGCTAAATCAAGCCTTACCCGAAGTGGGAATGCCTACAGATTTTCAGTTATGTGAGCAAAGAGATAAGTTCTCTGCATTGTTTAAGGAATCTGGAGTTAGGCTGCAACCAAAAACATCCTCACTGACAGCTATCTCTTTAAGCATAGCTTACTATTTTTTTAGGGGTGACTAGAAGGGGGAACTTCAGGTCATGTGCCATTGAGAAGAACCTAACTCCCAAAGCAAGTTCTACAGGCTCTCTTGGCACTTAAGGGGTATTTACAGATCCTCCTGGAACCCCTTCAGTTATAGAAATCATATGTCTGAGTCCTCCAATAGAGCCTATTAGATGTCCTACACAAGCAAAAACTCAATAAATTTGCTGATTGACCAGACATTTTCATTTTTAGTTATTGAAAATCCTTCCTATAGTTAGGTCTCTAAACTTGAAAAAGCAGGCATGATCAAACAGAATAAGTATCTTGGGGCTCCTTCTGGGCTCTTACAACCCACATAAAGCTCAGAAACTCATTTATCTTACATCTCTGGCCACTGATACACTCAACTCTCAGCTACCCAATACTGACCCAAGGGCTCAACCTGCAGGATTTAGAAATGATTTGGTACTTTCCAAAAGTGACTAGCAGACAGCAGAGCCTGTGAGAGGGATCAGATAATTTACTTGATTCTTTTACTGTTGCTAGCTTATGAAAAGGAAGTACGAGCTCTGTGTTATGGATAAGGCAAACTGAGGCACAGGACAGTGCCCAACTTTGCAATGGAGTGACAAGACAAGCACCAGCAAGAGCACTCACATTTGATGCTGTGCTGAGTTCTTAAATCACCTTTGTAAGTCACATATTATCCACCTGCCTACACACCTAAAAATAGGCCTGGAGGCTCCTGAGGGGCCAGGAGGAACAGCATTAAAAAAAAGAGAGAGAAAGAAAAAGAAAAGAAAAGGAAAGGAAAGGAAAGAAAAGGCCAGGAGCATTTTAAAATTATGAATCTAGTTTAAATGCTCAGGATATGCTTTATGGTGACACAGTGCAGGGACCTCATTAGTGACTGACTTAAAGAGTTATGAGAATTGTCCAGAAATGAATACAGATCCTTCTACAGTTCCACAGGTTGAATCAAAGGGTATGAATAAGTATGCAAATTAGCAGGTGCCTATATGCCCAGGGTCTAAAGAAAATAAATCAAGAAGTTATTCTAGCCCTGGCAGGGTAGCTCATTTGGTTAGAGCATTGTCCCAGTACGCCAAGGTTGCAGGTCCAATCCCCAGTCAGGGCACATTCAGGAACCAACCAATGAATGCATAAATGGGTGGAACAACAAATCAGTGTTTCTCTCTCTCTTAAAAAAATCAATATATAAAAGAAGAAGCTATCTTAAGATAACTTTCAATAAATGTTGTTTTTTCCCTTTATTAGCATTCAATTCAGTTTAGCTCAACAAGCTTGTTGAACGCTTACTACACACTCAGCACTGGGCACTCCTTTCCATCCATATGACAGTCAGCTGTCATTGTATTAGTTTCCCAAGGCTGTCACAACAAGGTACTGTGAACTGAGTGAGTGGTTCCACAAACTGCGTGGTTTAAACGAAAGGATTTTATTCTGTCAGAGTTCTGCAGGAGTGAAGTCCCAAATAGAGGCATCTTCAAGGCCACATTTCCTTGGAAGCCTCTAGGAGGGAATTCGTTCTTGCCTCTTCCAGCTTCTGGCCACTCCAGGCGCTCCTTGGCTTGTGACTGCATCACTCCAGTCTCAGCTCTGTCTCCACATGGCCTTCCTCCGCACGTGTGTGTGTGTGTGTGTGGGAGGGGCTCCTCTCCATGTCCTCTCCTTGTCTTGTAAAGATACCAGCCATTGCATTTAGGGCCCACCCTAAATCCAGGATAATTTCACCTTGAGATCCTTAACTAATTACATCTGCAAAGAAGGTCACATTCCGAAGTTCCAGGTAGACATGAATGTGCGGGTTGCAGGGGAACCCGCACATTCAACCCACTATACATGCTGTCTCACAGAAGCGTGAGTGAGCAATGCCGATTTCACCAAAGCTTTTGAAAGGGAGGAGGAGGAGGCTTAGCTCACTCAGCCCACCTCGGATACCGGGTCCTCCCTCAGTTGCAGGTGGGGTTCCTGGAGAGCAGACTCTGAGGTGGAGGTTTGCATGAAGGATGTTTATCAAAGAGTGCCCTTGGGACTCCAACCCTTGGGGAGGGAGGTGAAGAACACAGAACCAGGAAAAGTTGAGCTGTGATGCAGTCACACCAAAGGCTGACCCCCACAAAGAGCTCTCAGGCTGGGATGGCCCTTCAGAGCCTTATTTCCCCCATCAATTACTGGATGTGGGCTTCCCAGGAAAGGGGTGTGACCTTGGGTGAAACAGCTCTCATTAGGAAAAGCAGTCCCCAAGGGAAGTTGACAGTTGAGGGCTGCCTGTCAGCAGTACTCCCAGCAGCCACGGGAGTAAGTCCTTTATCCTCGAAGATGGATTTGGGCCATAATGACAGTATCTACCACACCTCCTTAGTCATCTCTTTCCACTGCTGCCCTCAGCCAGGGCTCCCTTTTTCTCTTGCTTTCTTATAGTGTCAAGGGTCCTTGACATTCTTCACCCCCAGCAAAGCTTCTTTCTTCAAACTTGCAGATGCAAACCCATCCGCAAAGAAGAGGTCTGAGATTTACCTCTAATGTTGCCTCCTTAGAAGACATTGAAGGGAGTAATAAAGGGCAACCAAAATGTTTGTTCATGTGGATGATTGCCTAACGGCATGAGCACTGGATTTTAAGTGAGAACACACAGATTTAAGGGCTAGCTCCGCCAGCCACCGTGTGACCCCAAGCAAACCACTAGTCTGTAAGACTAGAGGGCAAAGACCATGCCTATTTTGTTTTGGTTTGGGCTTTGTTTTTTTCTCAATTACAGTTGACATTCAATATTATGTTATATTAGTTCCGGGTATACAGCATAGTGGTTAGACATTTATGTAGCTCACATAGCAATTCCCCCAATAAGCCTAGTACCCACCTGGCACTGTACATAGCTGTTACAATATTACTGACTACATTCCCTATGCTCTACTTTATCCCCGTGTAACTGCCGATTTGTACTTCTTAATCCCTTCACCTTTTTCACCCAGACTCCCAACCCTCTGCATCTATCAGTCTGCTTCTGGGTTTTTTTTTTTTTTTTTTTTTTTATGTATTGATTTGAGAGAGAGATTGAGAGAAAGAGAGACTGATTTGTTGTTCAACTTATTTATGTATTCTATCCTGACTGGGGATTGAACTCACAACCATGGCATATCAGGATGATGTTCTAACCAACTGAGCTACCCAGCCAGTGCTGATGTTATCTTATTAAGAGCAGGGATCTTGGCCCTGACCAGTGTGGCTCAGCTGGTTGGTCATTGTCCCATGGAGCAAATGGTTGCTGGTTTGAATCCTGGTTGGGACATGTGCCTGGTTTGCGGTTTCAGTCCCTGGCTGGGCTGCATCGGTGTTTCTCTCTCCCTTTCTTCCCCTCTCTCTAAAAATAAGTTTTAAAAAAATTCAGAGCAAGGACCTTGGATGGCTCCTTCACCACTGGAACGCAAACTCCCAAATCAGTGCCCGGAGCACAAGTTGGCATCCCATAAACGTATGATGAGTAAAGGACTTGAAGGCTCTGCTTCACTCTTCAGATTCGGGCACTCTGCTCCGTGAAAAGAAAATATTGTCTCTATAAACTTGAGATGACAGTGAATTTCTGCAGGAGACACATTTTTCACGTTAAATAAATGGATCCAAAAATTAAGTGCATCTGGCAGCCATGTGTCAAGGAAGTGCTATTTTTAACAAAGGGCTCGCAGGGTCACTGGTCCAGCTGATCCACTTCACAGCCTCACCGCAGGTGCCCAGCAAATATACTGTACTCACAGCCAAATTAGTTTTTGCATATTACTACGCTAGAGCTATACCCAATGTCCTAGCAGATGCGTGCAGATGTAGTTTCATGAGAAAAATAACGTTTAATACAGGCTTTAAAAATTTGTAATTTCAGAAGAATCGTAAGCTCATAGAAAATTTGGAAAATAGAGAAAAGCGTAAAGCAAAAAGCAAACTCTAATCTTCCAAAGAGTGAAATATTTTGATGTATGGACTTTCCAGTCTTCTTCACGGATGTTTGAAAAAGAAGTCAATTATCAACTGTTTTGGAGCCGCACTTTCCCGCTGTCATACAGGACACCTTGTAAACTGCTTAGAGTAGCATAGTACGTGGGGGGGTGTGGTGCGCTTGCACGTGCGAGGCCAATTCAGAAATATCTAGCAATTTAAGATGCCTATCTCCTTTGACTTATCAGTTCTGTATACTTTGGAAATCTATAAAAGTTTAGTTACAGAATCAGTAAGTTAAGAAAATACACAATTAAGAATGTATTTCCAATGTTGTTAAATATTGCCAAATTGCCTTCCAAAAGGATGTGATTGGTCTAAGGCAGGCCCAGAGGCCAGGGTGCTACAGTTTCCTCACCTCGGCACTATTGACATTTTGGACCAGGTGACTGTTTGCTGCAGGGAGCTGTCCAACATTTTCTGTAGAATGTTTAACAACATCTTTAACCTCTACCCAGGGGATGCCACCAGCACCCTTCTTCCCAGCTGGAACAATTAAAAATGTCACCAGATAACTGCCAACCATCCACCAGGCGTAAAATTCTCCTTTACCTCCCCAACACCCTACCTTGCTCGAGAACCACTGGTCCACTGCTTTTAACTCCCTCCTTGACCCTAACACACAAGGAAGGTCAAGAACCACTGGGGCAAATAATGCCACAGCGAATGCTTTTAAGTAGCTAATGTTGCAGACATCTCTGATTATCTCCTTAGGATAAACTCAGGAAGTTTGCATATCTTAAGACTTTTAACATAATTTTGCCAATTACCCTTCAGAAGGGTTGTACTATTTATTCTGTCATCATCAGTGCCTTAGAGGGTCCTCTCCCCCTCCCCACAGCCAATTCTGAATAATATCATCATCTTTTTCAACTGCTCTTACGGGTCAGCAATGATATCAGGTTTAAAAGCTAACGTTTTGTCGGCTGCATTAAATAGGAAACCTATGTAAAATGTTCCAAAGGTGACATTGAGATCAATTGTCACCATCGTATCAGCTGGAGTGCAAGCCTGAAGGGTTTGAAGAAATTCCTTTGCTGCCCCAGAGCCAACAGTGTGCTGGGTAAACACTGAACAGCTGGCTCTCCGGGAGGTTAAAGATAACAACGACAAAATCTATTCCCCCTCCCTCCCAAAAAAAGTCTGATTTCTTATGTTCCCCAGTTTTTGTGGTTTAAATATGCCCACTGTGGCTAATTTCAAGTTATCACTGTGATATCATTGAACATGAAGGTGGGGAGAGACTACTCATGTAGTTGTCTCTTGGCAGCTGGTAGGGTCTGGCTCCAGGCTTGTTCAAGTGTGGAAATGACTGCATACTTCAGGCCCAGGTCCTATATCTGATAGTGAGAACTTAACTTAATCCCGTTAGATTTGGTCTACATTAGCGAAGTGGACAACAAGCGATTAAGTGAGGTATTTGGCCTGCATAATGAACATTTCGAAAGGGAACAAAGATGACAGGTGAAGACAGGGGTGCATGCATTCGTTCACAAACTCAGGTGAAATCTGAAACTGGCCCCTGGACATGAAGGGTGAGGAGAGACCCAAGAAAGAGGCCAACGAATACAGATGGGCAGGCGGCAGGTTTAATAAGCAGGAGAACCTACACACAAGGCTTGTCCCAGGTGGCCGTAAGAGACGTAGATCTCTGTACTAGCCTGATGGAATCTCAAAAGTTTATATAGAGGCTGTAATTGGATCCAGTCACATACCCAGTACAGATGGTCTCAACAACACATTGCTCTCTTAAGGCTATGTCCTTGGAAATGGCTTCTACTGTGGGAACAGTGGGCAGAACACACATCCCAAGGACAGGCAAGGGGATGAGGAGACTCCAGCTGCCCTGAGCCAGCTCGCTGGTCAACTGGCAGTCACGTCTTCTCAACTACCTGCTCCTATACCATGGCATCCAAAATACTTATTCTAAGTGCCCGATTGCCTAGAATATGATCAGCTCACCACTTTGTGTTGTATAACCTGACTTCAGAGAGTCTATCTTTGACTTTGACACTTGCAAGACATCAGCCTTGAGCAGCTCCCTTAAATGTCTGTGCCTTATTTTTATCCCATGAATTGAGGAAGAAAGAGGTATATTATTTCACAAGAGGGCTATGCAAAGTGGTCCCTAGACATCAAGGATTACAGCCGGGCCTTCTGCCCCACTGATTAACGTGAGGCTGCTGAATGATAAGTCAGCCAATTCCAGCTCTGCCCACTCAAGACAATTTCAAGACCTTAATAATCATCGTGACTTGCACAGAATAGAAATGCATGACTTGACTTGCTAAGCGGTTTCCCACTGACAGCAGTCAAAATAAGAATGAGTTTTCCTCCTTCCCAAGACAAAAAAAGCAACGTCGAAGTTCAGCTACCAGAGAGAAGATGACCTATTAACTACAGCACACATTCATCTCCACTGTTCAGGGACTGATTAAACAGTTTAAGAATTTCCTAAACCAGTAGTTCTCTCCTGACTGCAAAGCAGAATCACCTAGGGAGGTTTTATAAAATACAAGACCTGGGCCACACCCTCAGAGATTCTCCTTCAAGAGGTTTGGGATGGGGGTCTAGTAGTCTGTAATTTTTAAACTCCCCAGGTAATGCTAATGTGCAACCAGATCTAAAAACCAAGGACCTAAACTTTAACATGCTTCGGAATCACGTGGGCCTGCAGGGGCCTAGTTCCTACCCAGAGACTTTAATTTGGTGGGCTTAGGGGAGGGGCCCTGGAGTCTGCAGAAATTCTGATGCACTCATCCTCAGTTATTGTTGAGGTTTTTGTTTTGTTTTGTTTTTACACTGCCCAGACATATTTGCAACACAAGTAAAAGGAGAAAGAGAAAGAATCTGACATTTGAATCCATCGGTTGGGCAGATGGTCCAAAGCCCATTCAGGGAGCTGGGTGAAGCTACTGACTATAAGAAGGTTTGGAATGAGCAGTGGAGTACACGTATCTATGCTCTCAGGACAGACACACAAGCTTCCACACAAGTTGCTACTATTTAGCTAGTATGTCTATACTGATTGTTAAATTATTGAAATACCAGTCACACCAGTTAGTAAATAGTTGCTCCTTTCGAGACCTATGCCTCTCCTCCACCCCCATGCTAGTGTGAGGACCCCGTTCTTCCTGGAGAGGCTCTCCCCACAAACCAGGCACAAGAGTATCTCAATCTCTGAGCTCTGGTGGGACCGGTCAGCAGGCCACACTGAAGACTTTGAATATCCCATCCACCCATCCCTCTCCACAATAAACATGTGAAGCTGGAGGTTTGTCCAGAGTGGTATGGAGGGTATAAGAGAAGGGAATGATTAATTCTACCTAGAGAGGTCAAAGAAGGATATGAAAAATAAACAGATTTTGAACTGAATCCCAAAAGGAGGAGGTCTTCAACAAGTAGGGAAAAGAAAGTATTTTAGACATGGAGAATTAGCAAAAGGTGCAAGGGTGTAAACTGAGGCAAGGAGTAGCAGGTGACACCGCTACACGGTGAGACAATAGGAAGTTTTAAAAGGTAAGCTGGAATTACATCAGGAAGACCATGTTATATTTATCCAGTATTACAATGTTGCTGAAAATAAGCTCCAAGAACTGCCCTACAGAGAAAACCTGGATGTTTGCTGTTTAAAATGCGGATTCCAGATCACCACCCAAGAGTAAATGAACTGGAAGCTCATCACTGCAGTGGGACCCAGATATCTGTACTTCGCACAAACTTCAGTTCAAGACTCACTGTTAATTTGGACAGTGGGGGGACGGTCCAAGGATTGAGTGGCGGTGGGATACCACGAGATTGGCATGCTGGGAAAATGACTCTGGAAAAGACAGAGACAGGAAGGCTCCCATCTGGAAGCTGTGGAAGAATTCCAGGCAAGGGATTCTGGGAATGGGCGTTAGGAGCTATCTATACCTGGGACAGACGTGGGAGGTGGTGTTGGCAGGATATGGTAGTTGATTGGACGTGGAAAGTAAAGGAGAGGAAAGAGTCACAGATGACCCAAGGTTTCTCCATTCGAGACTGGGTAGGGAGTGGTGCAAATAAGGACACAGGAGCAAAAGCAGAACTGAAGAGCAAAGCAGTATGTTCAGTTTTAGACTTGATACACTTGAGATGGCTCTGGGACAGCCTGTGTGGATATTCTGTGAGTTACTAAGTGATCAGGTCTGCCATCAAAAAAAGATGATATGCCCTGGCTGGTGTGGCTCAGCGGATTGAGGGCTGGACTGTGAAGCAGAGGGTCACTGGTTCAATTCCCAGTCAGGGCACATGCCTGGGTTGCAGGCCAGGTCCACAGTGGGGGACGTGTGGAAGGCAACCACACGTTAATGTTTCTCTCCCTCTCTTTCTGCTTCCCTTCCCCTCTCTCCAAAAATAAATAAATAAAATCTTAAAAAAACAAAAGTGGCTGAAGATGGAGACCTGAGTGTCATAGGCAAGAGCTGAAAAAATGGAAATGGATGAGTTCACTCAGGGCCAACTTCTCCATCAGGCCCAGCAGGCCCAGTGCCTAGGGCCAACAAAAATGTTTCAATTGCTCCTAAAGCAAAAGAAAAATAATTATAATGATAATAATGAATCCAATCTGGATTACATGCATCTTTAAACCCATACAGTAGTAATATAATTTTTAATATCTTTTTTGGAGGAGGGGCCCCAGGGGCACAAGTATTTCAGGCTCACAAAAGTCATACAACTCTGGGGTTTTGCAAAAGTTTCATGCCTTTCCTGTGTGTGGAATCCCTTTGGCAGTCCTGTGGTCCTGAAGGACCTCTCTCAGAATAATGTTTTTAAATGCCTAAAATAACACACAGGATTACAAAGGAACCAATTACATTGAAATACTTCTAACAACCAATTTGGGATAAAGTAATATGTGTGTGTCTTTATTGATGCACTAAATAAGAAGATTTAGCAGCAACTCTAAAAACTGCCATAATTTTAAAGTAACAGTGAGCATTAATTGTGAGATATCAGCAACAGCTATGCATGTGATATGCAAATATCTCTGCTTCCACTGGTGGAAAAGTCACAGGCACCAGGAATACTCCTGTATTTTGTTGCCTGTGTTCCTAATGGAAGGAGAAATGCTGACTTTCAATTAGAACTTGGTGAAAATAAAGAAGTAATTTTTCCTCCAGGCAAGCTCACGGATGCCTGAATTCCATCCACAGTCCCCTTGGGGGTCTGAATTCCCGTGAAGAGCTCCAAATCTAATGAGTGTTGGGGAAGAGGTGAGAGGAAAGGTCAGAGAAATAGGAACAGATCCAAGAAAGGCATTGTCAAAACGTGGAAATGTTTCACACAGGCTGCCCTGAACATTATGACAAAGAGAGTGTGAGGGGAAGAAACCATTGTTCCAACTAAACTATCAGCCCCTGAAGACAGGGACTGTGCTCTGAGTTCTCCAGGGCTGGGGCAGAGGGTCATAGAGTTACCATAAGGACTGTATGAAATCAACGCAACCTGCCATCACCCACAGACTGAAATGACGTTGCCTCCCACATACACACATGAGAACTTTGCAATGATGTAATGAACAAAATAGAAATCTGCTAAGAGCCCTTGAATCCTCATAGCTTTTGGTCATTACATATTTTCTCCATCGCAGGGCTCTAGAATTACATGGAGGTGCCTGGGCCATTGAGTATGCTGTTTCCTCTGCATGGGGCCGCTATGCACTCCTTCCCCGCCTGGTCAGCTCTCACTCCTTTTCGGGCCTCAGCTCACATCGCACGTGTAGTTAATTACTTGTCCAGTATTTGTCCCCCTGTCCTCTGTGAGGATTGGGACTGCTTCTGTATTCCCAAACCGGTAATAAATATTTGTTGAACGGGTGAGGGGTCGATGGATAGCCCACCTGGGACAGGAATTTAGAGAACAAGTAATCTGCCTAAATATTTTCATTTCTCTCATTGCTTCATCCATTTGCACCCATTTTGCCTGAAATACTTTTCATAATTCTTCTAGATTTAATCCCCATTGCCAATTCATATTAACCTCAGGCTCTGAACACAGAGGTTGCTGTCACTTCCAATTTGCCCCTCAATGCATTTTTTTTTTTGGTACCATTCCCATAGTGGGAATTGGAAGTAAGAAAAGAGAAAACAACACGTGGATGTGGGATAGGAAATAGTTGGGGAGGTGGGGAGTGAGTGAAAGGATTCAAAAGGAAAGTTGATAGAAATGATGAACCATCAGTCACATTTTATTCCCACAAAACCTCTCAAGGGAGCCTCTCAGAGAAGCTTGCTCTTTGCTGCCATCTGGTGGCTCTTATTGGAGCAGTTCCCACAGGAAGAAATTACCCCCCAACAAATAATGCCATACCTACTGTGTTTGAGGCTTTTTGCAGGCAATCTATTACTAATTCCTTGTGTTCTTATGTTCATTTACTAATGATGAAGACTTTTCACATACAGTATTGCAACTCAATCTCACAGCAACCCTATGACGTAGGCCCTGAGCAGGTAAAATTATTCCCACTTTGCAGATAAGGAAACAGACTCAGCTTGCAGAGGGCTTTGCAGCTGGTGGTCAAGAGCAGAGCTGAGATGAAACTGGCATCCACGTCATCTGACTCCTAGTTCACCGATTACAACAAAACAGATATTACTTCTTGATTTTATCCAGGGTAGAAGACAAAAATATGCTAAGTTGTTAAGTAGTGAAGGCACATAGACCCCGAAAAGTGAAAAGGAAAAGAAAATGGACCAAAAAGTGAGAGAAGGAAGAAACTGCATCTCTAAATTTTTCCCAGTTCTAAATTAATCAATTTCAAGTCATATTCCCAAATTTTAAGATTTTAAATCAGTGAGAGACAAATCAGAATCAGCCAACATGACAGTACTATATTGTATATTTGAAAGTTGCTTAAAGAGTAGATCTTAAAAGTTCTCACCACACCCTGGCTGGTGTGGCTCAGTGGATTGAGCACTGGCCTTCGAACAGAAAAGTCACCAGCCTGATTCCCAGTCAGGGCACAGGCCTGGGTTGCAGGCCAGGTCTCCAGTTGGGGGCGTGTGAGAGGCAGCTGATTGTGTATCTCTCTCACATGATGTTTCTTTCCCTCTCTTTCGCCCTCCCTTCCCCTTTCTCTAAAAAGAAATAAAATCTTTTTTAAAAAGTTCTCATCATGAGAAAAAAAAACTGTGGTTAAATGTAATGATGGATGTTAAGCAAACTTATTGTGGTAATCATTCTACAACATATACAGACATCTGAAACTCATTTCATGTTATACATCAATATAACCACTGCTCCATACTAAGCTTCATATTGAATATTGAGCTGATATCAGGTTTTGATAAAGTAGTGGAGAATTGAAAATAAATATTACTAATATACAGTACTTGATATGTTCCAGGCACTGTTCAAAGTTCTTTATGTATATGAACCATTTAACTCCACAATAGCCCTAACAGGAGGTACTGTTATCAGCTCCATTTCACAAATGAGGAGACAAAGGTTGGTTAAGTAACTTGCCTAGACTCACACCAATAATAATCAGTAGGTTCAGGATTTGAATGCAGAATGACTGATGCCAGACTCCCTGCCCTTTATTGCCTCATTATACTACTTCGGAAAAGAAGAGGCAGTTGGTACCATTTGCTGGGGTTGATGGGTGGAGAGGGACCTTGAGTGGTGTGGAGAAAGATGCAAAATAAGGAGGTGAAAAGTTAAAGATCAATTATTTTCTGTTGTACAATTTACTGAGGCCACACTTTGTTTGTGGGGTTTTCTTACATTCTATTTGTCAGGCATTACATTTCCTTAATGACAGTAAATGACTGTTATTTTCTAAGGGTTAGAATAGAAATAAAGCAAATGTTGGCAATTCTCATATTCAATTGTAATTCGAGCTATTTTTCTTTTGCTAAAGTGCTTTAAATTCTACCTTTAAAACAAAGAATCCAGCAGAGCTTGGAAGGGTGAGTGTTGTGAGCAGTTTGGCTGGTCACCTGAACAACTTTTACCTGACATATTTGTTGCCCTGCTCCCAAACCGGGAAAACAGGGCTTCATATACCTGCATATACCAAGACCCACTGCCAGAGTTTTCCTGTCTAGGTAAGTCTTCGTGTTGAGTCTGCTTTACATTCAAAACTAAAGACTGTATCTGTAGACATCAGGGATCCTCAGCCTCAGCACTATTGAAGTTTGGAGCCAAGTAACTCTGTCGTGGGGAGCTGCAGTCCCATTGTAAGACGTCTTGCAGCATCCTGTCCTGTTTGGTAGAAGCTAGTAGCGTCATCCCAGTTGTGACAATTAAAAATGTCTCCAGACACTGCTATTACCCCCTAGAAAGGCAGAATCACCCTCGATTGAGAACCACCGGTACCAGATCAATGACAGTTTACAACCCAAGAATGCCCACTGCCATCTGTTTGTGGGAGTGCATGTTGGCACAAGTCTTTTGAAGAGTGATTTTTGAAAGTAGGCTTTGGAAAGCAGTCATTAAAATATTCAAAATATTTGCATTTGGAAGGAAAGGGAAAGGTTTTACTATTTATAGCTCAGGAAATACAAGTGCTTCATTGGAAATAAGGGCTTGACAACATATAAGATTTTACTTTCCCTGAGTGAAAAAGAGATCTGGTGGCCACTAGGTCCCAATTGTCTCTGAAGCAACTGTGTACTTGAGAAGCCCCCGAGGAATTGATCTGAAGTATGGGCATCTGGCTTAAGTGGTTTAGTCTCTACATTAGGCCCTGGGGTTGGTCCATGGGTGAGCCAATCAAAGTACTTCTCTAGGGTTCTTCTAACTGATATGAGGGGGCAGAACAGAAGAAGAGGGTACCTGTCCTCTCTGGTCACAAAGCTGTAAAGATGAGAGCCCACCATCCAATACCCATACCCCCATCTAGTGAACAAGTTGTTCAGAAAAAATGAACCCAATATTCCGAACAGCATGGGTGAGAGGCATGGAGAATCCCTGCAATATTCAAGTCTCAAGTTCTGGCCATCCCTGTGGCCAGCTCCAGTCAGGACATGCCCATGGTTTTGTCATGTGAGCCAATTTATTCAACTTGATTCATGTTGGATTTTTGTCTCTTGCAGCCATCGGGTCTTGACTGATACACATTGGCAAAGATGTAAAGAGAATTCACTTGATGACCAGGAGCACTGGTAACATTTTGACTCATAAATATCCCAAGCAAAGAATCTCTGTACAAACTAGGTGGGAGCAAATTCACCTATGGACCTATTTGGTAAATCCTGGCACAGCTCTGGAAAACTCTCAACAGATGCCCTCAACAGATGCTGTGGCTCAGTGGATTGAGCGCCAGCCTGCAAACCAAAGGCTTGCCAGTTTGATTCCCAGTCTACGGCACATACCTGAGTTGAGATCCAGGTCCCCAGTAGGGGGCATGCCAGAAGCAACCACACATTTAATGCTTCTCTCCCTCCCTTACCCTCTCTAAAAAAAAATAAATAAATAAAATCTTTAAAAAAACCTCTCAGCAGATTTGGTTGCCTCTTGCTTTATACAGATAGTTCTCACAATAGCTCCCATTCATTCAAAGGTTTTACACTTCCCAATGGAGACACCATGTGGCTAAATGACATTAAATTTTTTTTTTAATTTATTGATTAGAGAGAGGGAGAAATTTGTTGTTCCACTTATTTATGCATTCATTGGTTGATTCTTGTTTATGCCCTGATCAGGAATCAAACTCACAACCTTGGCGTATGGGGACAATGCTCTAACCAACTGAGCACCCGGCCAGAGCCCCTAAATGACTTTTTTATGTCATCCAGGGGTTTGGAAAGAGATCAGCAGTTCTCAAACTCAATCAGTCATGAAGTGTGTCATGAGTGATTGGATGCTAATGGTTAAAGTACCAGAGCTTGAGAATGATTCATCTTTTTTTAAATAACACATTATCCTTATAACAACCTAATTCTTGCCAGCATTCAGTATGCCTTCCCGGGTGGCAGAAAAAGAAGTGGAGTTACAGCTGGCATATTGGGGATTCCACGGGCATGTTCTGCCTGTGAATGCTCAACCGTGTGCGTCGTGGCAGAAAAAAGGTTGAAAGTCGCTGGATCAGCCAGGCCCCTGAGCTGCTTCCAGCGCCACGATTTGATGATTCGCCCAAATAAACAATGAGCTGATGGCATTCCACATCAAAACTAACCACTTCTCCCTGTCCACGTATCTTATTAGGGGTCACTCAGTTCCAAGAGTGGTAGGGTAATCATAAGATATATCACCCAAACCAAGATATTTATACTTTTAAGAGAAAAGGGGGCATCGATGGAATGGAATACCAGGACAACAAATTAAACAAAAATTGAGTTGAGCAAACCAAGACTTGAATCACCTTAAGTATCTGTAAGAAACCTAAATTTACATCACTGGGAACCACCACATCTGCCCCTGGGAACACCAATCTGAAGCACATTGGTGTACCTTTATTTCAGGTCCCCTAGAAGCAGACCCTGAGACGAGGATTTGGGTTCAAGTAGTTTCGGGAGGTGAAGAGAGCACCTGCAGGGGAGTGGGGAACTGAGACAAGGAGAGAAAGGCAGCCAGTCGGTGTACCCAAGCCAGCCGCTACTGTGGGTGACTGGAATATAATCCCTAAGGGGGTCAAAGGAATGGGTCACCTGCATCCCCCTTCAAGGAAGGACTTGCTGTCCAGATGCAGGGAGTGTGGCGAGCAGATGGCCCCCAGCTGTCAGCTCCTTCGGGGTCTGCCTCGGGGGCAGAGAGCTGCCTCACTCAAAGTCATGCCCTTCCCAGAGCAGCTTGCGCCTGCTAACCGAGCAAGGCAGGGCGGTAGAGGCTGGCCATTTCCACCTGGCCTGAGACACTTCGAAGGAGAGTTTGCACTCCAGAGCTTCCCTCTGGGATGGCCAAGTGCTTGTCAAACCTGTATTGCAACTAGACTTTTCCTTTCCTTTCAGAGAGGTCGGTTCTCTAATGAACATACTGTATCCCAAACTGCGTTTAAGCACCTGCTTCCAGAGATTCTAACCCCAAACCATCTCCCCAGGGAAACTTGGTGTATTAATCATTTAGAAAATTTTTTCTGTCCCTGATGATGTTTTGACATCTTGGGGGATCTTTCAGACGGGGAGAGACCATTCCTACAGGGACTAGATAAGTCCTAGGGGTGGCAGACACCCTGCCTGGAGCATGTCTGGCCACGAGCAGACCACCCTACCCGCTGGTGCGCCGCCACCCACCTGCTGACCCAACTCTCACTCGGAGCCAGTATTTCCCCCGCCCTAAATCTTTCCAGAATCGGGTACCAGGCACCTGGGACAGCTCCTGTGCCCCCAAACCCACTGGAATTCTTCAAAGTCACCAATCCTACACTGTCTGTACCCTGTCCTGCCTTGCCTTTCCTGGGGAAAGCCCAGTGAAGGCTCCGGCCTGGGCTTTCTTTCCCTTCCTCCCTGCTTCTGCCTCCTGACCAGACCCTGATGCCCACCCCCACCCCCCGTGGCCCTGCCCTCTTCTCTAGGGAATGTAAGCAATGAAAACCCATCAGTGGCATTGGCCCCTCCATGTCATCCCTCAGTCCCCCAATGTCCATGGCAGCTTTGTTCATAATTTCCCCAAACAGAAAGAAACCAAGATGTCCTCCCACAGGCGAACAAATAAGTGAAAGAAGCTAGTCTGAAAAGGTTGCCTACTGTATGGTTCCAGCTAGATGACACTCTGGGAAAGGCGAAACTACAGTAAAAAGTATTTTAGGAAAAAAGAAACAGTAAGAGTCCAGTGGTGGTCAGCAATTGGGAGGCGGGGGTGCACACGTGGAGCGTGGGGGACCTTCAGGACAAGGAAACTGCTCTGCTCTGTGCGATACTACGATGCTGTTTACATGACACTACGTATCTGTCAAAGCCCATGCAGCCATGTGTACAGCACAAAGAACGAACCCTAATGTAAACTAGGGACTTCAGTTCATAGTAATGTATCAAAATTAGTTCGTCAGTTGTAACAAATATACCACACTAATGTGTGACATTACTAAGAGGGGAACTGAGCAGAAGAGAGAAGGGGTACATGACAACTCTCTGTACTATCTGCTCAATTTTCTGTGAACCTAAAACTCTTCTAAAATCAAAATGAAACAAAAACATGTGTGAAAGAGAAAAGATGGGGGAAAAACCAAAAACAATGGCTGGATGCTCCAAGATAGGTATATCTGGGCTCAGACAGAACAGGGGAAAAGTAAATCTTTCCCCCAAAAAATAAATAAATAATGGAAGTAACCCATGAGATACCACTTCACACCCATTAGGACGGCTAGAATTTAAACACACATAACACGCATAATAGCAGATGTTAGGGAGGGTGTGGAGAAACCAGCATCCTCCTACATCGCTGATGGGAATGTAAAATGGTGCAACCACTTTGGAAAACAAGTAATTCCTCAAAAAGATAAACATATTGTTTCCATGTGACCTTCTCAGGGATTCTACTCCTAAGTGTATGCTGAAAGGAATTGAAAGCAAGGACTTGAACAGATGCTTGTATGACAATGTTCATGGCAACATTATTCATAGTAGCCAAAAAGCGAAACCCCACCAAAGGTCTGTCCACAGACACATGGCTAAACAAAATGTAGTGCATCCCCACCAATGGAATATTCTTCAGCCAGAAGAAAGGAAGCACTGGCACATGCTTCAAACTTGAACGAAACTTGAAATCATCATGGTGAGTGAAAGAAGCCAGACAGGAAATGTCACACAAGTGATTAGATTCCATTACATGAAATATCCAGAATAGGTGAGTTTGTATGAGACAGAAAGTAGATTAGCGGTTGTCAGGAGCTGGAAAGAGGGGCTAATGGGGAGTGACTGCTAATGAGTACACAGTTTCTTTTTGGAGTGACAGAGAAGCTCTGGAATTAAACAGTGGTGATGGTTGCATAACACAGTGAATATACTAAAAACCTCTGGACTGTTCACTTTAAACAGATGGATTTTATATTATGTAAGTGTACCTTAATTTAAAAACATAAATAACAGAAATGCCGTACCATCTCTCTTCTCCTTTGCTAAGATCTACGTGAAAATGGAGCTTCCTACAAGTAACCCACTTACGGGTGATGCTGTCTATTGAACATCAAGAGTTTATCTTTCAAAGGCTACACTTTTTAGTTTTTAGTTAGTGTTTCATTAATAAAGTTACTGTGCTGGCCTCTTAAGAGAAAAATATTATAGCACAAAACCCCAGATACCTTCATGTCTATGATCCACCACTTAAACAATTTCTTTCTGATTCATGGGACATAAAATAGTCACTCAGTTTCTAGTATCTGAGACGCCTGGGGAGCCCTGTTGCCAACATTGCTGGTAATTCTTTTCTCTATAGGGGTGTTATTGAGAACAATTTGCCAGGACACCCACAAGCAAAGATTAGGTTCATAAACAGGATGCATTTGAGTTACCATTGGGTGTTCTTAGATGCACAGAGCCTGCTGAGTCTACATTTTAAAACACCATCTCTAGGTCTATCTTTAGTCCCTGCCTCCCAGCTTGTGCTCATGAAAATAAGTACATCCACATGATAGTAACTGCAAGGGCAACCTTGGCCTTATGAAATATGCAATTCCAGTGTGTTGGTGGATTTCTAAATGGTGGTCTATGGGAAGCCACACTGTATAGAGGTCCTATAAGTCTTACTCATTCATTTAACAAATATTTACTGGGCTCCTACTATGGGGCAGGCACTTTTCTAAGCACTGGGTTCCAGAAAGGGGCTAGTCCTGTGCCTCTGTGTCTACATCTTGTCACGTAATCGGTTTTTAAACAGTCTGTGCATCTTTGTGCTATGTATCATTCTACAGAACAATAACCAAATGCTTTCAACGTGCCCAGCGTAGTACTAGGCACAAGTCAATAAAGCTTTTTCCAAGTTCACAGAAGAAGAAAAATGGTCAATAAATAAAGGGGAAATGTTGAACCTCACTGGTATTTACTTATACCCTGCTCCCCTCCCCCCAAAATTTACTGCAACTTACAACATTACATAAAACATAGCCAGGTAGCATTATTATAAGTAGGAAAGCCCTTGCTGGTGTAGCTCAGTGGATTGAGCGCTGGCCTGTGAACCAAAAGGCCACTGGTTCGATTCCCAGTCAGGGCACATGCCTGGGTTTCCGGCTAGGTTCCCAGTAGGGGGTGTGTGAGAGGCAACTACGCAGTGATGTTTCTCTCCCTCTCTTTCTCCCTCTCTTCCCCTCTCTCTAAAAGCAAATAAATAAAATCTTTCTTAAAATTAAAATAAGTAGGAGAGAAGAAAAAAAAACAAGAGCTAAGACTGAAATGGAGCCAGAAATGAGAGTCATACAGCGATAAACATGATAAATTCCTCTATGCTCATAGCCTGGTGCAGTCACTGGTGTAGATGCTGCTGAGGCCCTGCCCAGACCCCTTGCACACTCACTTCTATACACCAAAGGATGCTCATTGCTACACCCATGACTCTGAATGAGGGCTCTGTTCGGGCTGTGAAAGCACACCTGACCAGCAAGCAGGACAGCCCAGAAATGCCAGAGTTCATATCCTAGCAGCGGCGCCATCCGGTGATGGATGGGAGTTGGTAGATGGGTAGCTCAGCTTCCTCTCCTCCCACTGTGATTCGTGAGGCATGCAGTCTGCAGTCCTTCTGGAGCTCCCCAGGGGCACTGAGCTCCAGTTGCCCGTAGCAGGAACTTGCTCAGCACACACCCTTTATTGGCTATATTCTTTCCTACATCTCCCTTTTCTCTCCACATGCTGTTGTTTCCTGGGATCATCTCCCAAATAAACCACTTGCCCTTGAATCCTTGCCTCAGCATGTGCTTCTTGGGTAATCCAACCCAAGACAGCTCACCATGCCGTCTCTGCTATTTATTGTAGCATTCCATGCTCCTGTGAAGTTGACTCCCTGCCAGAATTTCTGGGAGTGCCCAAGAGGGAGTCACACATGCTCAGAAACAAATCTAGTCAGCTATCGTGGTGGTGGATTTTCCCCCTTTTGCTCCTGCTATGGACACCCCCCACATTCAGCAGGCATGCTGCTATTTCTTCCATTTAAGACTATCTCAGTTGACTTCCACCTTATCCAAGAGACACCTCCACCTTTTATCATTGGGTCGCGCTTTTCCTACCAGTCACTGCTGCCTCCTCCTGCTGGGTACCAACTAGCACAAGGTGCCAAAGTTGTTTGATATTCAGTGGTCATGTTCAGTAGAGGGAAATGCCTCCCAGTCACATGGCAAATGTTGACAAAATGCCATGGACAACAGTGCTTGGGGACCAGAAAGGGGTTTTCATTAAACAGACCCTTTAGTTTTTACTTACAGACAAAGTCACATAAAACTCAGGCATGGTAAGTCCGTAAGGACTGGTCCTGAGAATTAATCTGAGAGACACGTATTCCACTGTCCTCAGAAATCACCCATCCAAACTCTTGTCAAACATAAGCCTTGTTTTGAGTCTAACTTGCCTGACTGACCTTGATTGGGATGATAAATGTGAACTGGAAATCATGGCTCTGTAGTTAAATTTCAAAACCTTAAAGTTGAAAAAGTAGATTCATATTCCTAGGCCATTCCAAAATACTTAAAAGTTTTCCAATAACAAAATCAGGTATTAGCTTTTAAATTTAAAATGGAAACTAATTACATTATTCTAAGTAAAAGAAGCCAGACACAAAAGCTCACATATTGTATGATTCTGTTTAAATGAAATGTCCAGAACAGGTAACCCAGGAACACACAAAGATTGGTGGCTGCCAGGGGCTGGGAGATGGAGAAGGAAATGGGGAGCAATACTCTCTCTCAAATCAATTTTTATCATCCCTTTCAGGGTGATAAAAAATGTTTTGGTAGTTGCATACCATTGTGGATATATCAAATGCCATGGAATTCTTCATTTTAAAACAGTTGATTTTATGTTATGTGAACTTTATCTCGATTATTAAAAATTGAAATTAATAAAATGTAAGTAAAAGTTCAACTTCAGTTCCTCTGTCGTTCTAGCTACAATCCAAGGGCCCTACGGCATGAGGCTATGACTGTGTCTGGCCCAGAGCGAGGCTACTCTGCTGTTCCCAGGCAGAGGCTAGAGCTGTTTTAATCACGCACCTCTGCACCTACAGGGCACGGCTCCCCAGCACTTACCGAAACTTTCAAGGTGAAGTGTCCCAGTTTACTCAAGCGCCACCTGGCAGCCACTGAAGTGTCACATTTCTATTTCACAAGAGGAGGCCATGAATCTGATTGCTACTGTTCCACATGATTAGCACGTTTTGGGTGACAGGTTGTTAGGTTTGCCACACTTTTGAGCATGTTGTGATTCTTTAGTAGTTTTTCTGAAAGGTGCCAGGCATACAGAGCTTGTGGTCTGTGCTTCCAGAACTGACTTATCATGGTTCCCAGCAGCCCTTCCCTCCAGTTACAGGAGGCGGGGGCAAGGGAACAGAGAAGTAATGAGCTCAAGGACAGCGGGCACTGAACTGGTTGTGACACACATTGAAAGCAGTTCAGCCCTGGCCAGGCAGCTCAGTTTGTTGGAGTGTCATCCTGATATGTCAAGGCTGCGGGTTAGATTCCTGCTCAGGGCACATATTGATGAGAGCCAACCAATGAATTCACAGACAGGTGGAACAACAAATCAATCTCCCTCTGCCTCTCTCTCTCTCTCTCTCAAACCAATTTTTAAAAAGCAGTTTAAACGATTAGAGGCACAAAACCTTAACAAACCCCAAGGATGATTCATAGGGCTCGGAAGTATCTGATGACCTCACCTGGTCCATCCCAAATGAATAAGAGCAATTTGCCCTTTTCTTTCAACTCCCTGGAGATAAAGATCCACAACCACTCTTGTTTTCTCCTTGCACTGAATCATACCTCTCAGGTATCAGGACGTGTTTCTCTCCACCTTTCTTATCAAAACCTCTGATATTAGTTTATCTTTTAAAATTCTCAGGTACATCTGATATCATTCTATCGTGGCTGTCCCTTGAACATCAGGACCATTCATCTGGAAAGATCTCTAGCATTTTCTCATTTCTGATGCTTCTACACTCCAATTCGAGTATTCAGTTTGTAGATTGCCTGAATTGTTTCTTCTCTCTCTGACTTTCTTGCTGCCCTTTCCCTCCTCTCGCCTTCCTTTACCACTTTCAAGGGAAGAGGAAATAAAATCTCCACGGGTCAGTTTTTTTCTTGGCCAGTCCAATAGTGGAAATGAATTCAATTTCATCCTTTCTGATATTGAAGTGATAGCTATCGCCATAAACCTATACCGCTTATTTATTTATAACACAGACCTAGGGTAGTTTTCTTTAAAAAAAATAAAGATACAAAGCATGGTGGCACATTCTATCCTGTTGCTGACAACAGTAGCAGCTTTTATAGATGCCTCAGAGGAAATGACAAGTATTCCCCCAAAGAGTTGCTGTCATTTATGCCTCTTTCAAGGTTAAACCTGGCTGTCTGCAATGTTTGGTTTGCAAAATTTTTATTGCAAGTAACAGAAATGTCCTATGGCTAACATAAACTATATAAGGAAAAAAGGCGAGAATGTTAATGAAAGGATGCTGGAGGTACTTAGTGTCATCAAAGGAAGAGCTCAACCGTGAAAATTTAGAAAAGGAAGAAGGAAGGGTAAATTTTGGTTATTCAGGAGCAGCTCGTGAACTTTTCCTCCAGAGCATTGCCATTAACATCACTTTTTCAGGTCTCCTCCTACTTCGTTCCTTTCTATTTCCAATTTCAGATTCCATATGAATTGCGGAAGCCACGAACACGCCAGTCACCCTGGCAGGAAGTTCTTAGGACAGAACAGGCATCTCGTAGGTGCCCTCATTCTTCCAGCCCCGATGCAGCTGCCTGGGAAGGGTCAGGTGGGGCCAACCCTGAAGGAGCTCACAGCTGGAGGCCGGCTGCTGACCACACTCCTCGCAGCAGAGTGACAAATGCTTCCTTGAAGAGGGAACTGAAGGGCACATCTAGGTGTCTGCCAGAGCCTGCCTCATGCTCTTCTTGGACCCACATCTCCACTGACTCTCAGGGACTGGCTCCTCCATGGCTCCAACAGGCTGCTCTTCCTGAGGGAGAGCTCAGGGGGGATTAGTGGGGTGAGCCACGGCCCCTACAGCCCCTACCATTGCAGCTGGTCTCCAGGCTGCAACTGATATTCATCCATTCCCTTGTCCACTACTGTAACAGGGTGCAGCCAAGAGGGGGGGCCCAAAAACGGAGTTGGAATGGGGCCCAGAACTCAGGGTGTCCAGGAAATATTACACAGACATATAAGATGTCCTCACCCTCTTCCCCTCATGTGTGAGTTGAGAGAAGGGACAAATGGAGCAGGGCAATTGAATTGTTTTACATAGCAATGGTTTTGCAGATAACCTCCAGAATGGTCATTTAACATATCTATAAGCTTTAACTGGTTTCATAGATATGTTAAACAGCTGTGGCCATGCTCTGAGCCAGGGGGGATGGAAAGGACTTCCCCCAGGATGTGACTGGGGGAGGAACCCCAAGTTAAAGCGCCTGCGTGGGAGCTTGGAGAAGATTGGCTCCAGAAAATGAGGACCCGCCTGCCCAAACTCATGATGGCATCCCAATAACCTTGGAAATATACGGGAATGCTGGCAGGTGTAACCGATTGTAGGAGGAGTCGGAAATAGGGCTGCAGAGGAGGATTGACGCGGGGTATTTAAACAGAGACGCGGCAGCCATTAGAGAGAGGTCTATGCGGTTTCACCAGAGAGCAGGTCCCACAGCTCTATGAGGGAAAATCACCATGTGGCTTTAGCGGAGAATTGCCACTCGGTTTTGCCCGAGTGGAGACCCTCTCGCAGCTTTGCCAGAGGGAGAGATTCCACGTGGTTTCACCAGAGTGCAGACCCCTGCAGCTTTGGCCAAGAGGGAGAGCCACAAGGCTTTGCCAGAGTGGGAACCCCTTCCCCACAGCTTTGGTAGAGGAGGGACCACGTGGCTTTGGGGTGCTCCCTTTGGCTGCATGGCCTGGGAACAAGAGAGACTTTGCCTGGAAGAAGGGTGAAAGAACTTGCCAGTAGGCCATGAGAAGGGGCCACATGGCTTCAGATTAACCAGAGATCCTGCCTGGACGACGACATGGCTGACGGTGTCAAGAGCCTGGATACCGGACTTGTGCTTCTCTTCCTTGCAATTACGGTACCCTGAATTAGGGCAGAGGGAGATAGGAAGCACTGTGGGTGTCTGTGGGTATCCTAAAGGACTTTGATATTTTAATGAAGACGTTAGCTCTGTATAGCTCAGAGTAAAGTAGCTCGCTACTTTAGCTCTGTATAGCATTAAATAAACATTTCCTTTCCTTTTCACAAATCTCTGGCTTTGAGAGACATCTTTCCATAAGGCGGTGGACAATAACGGACCTTTCTGTTGCTCTGTAACACTACCCATTCTGGATTCATTTCAGCCTCAGCTACCGCCTCTGCTGGTGTTGGTATCTTAGCTGATATGATCCAGACCCTTGTTGCTAGAGCTTAGCATGCAGGAAGTTGATTACAGAGAGCTCTCAGCATCCACACCCATGGGGGAAGCGAAGGCTGCAAGATTGGATGGATGGAGAAGTTGTGATACAGTCACAATGAGATTTCAGAGCTCCACAGGGAGCTCTGAAGCTGGGTGCACCCTTCAGAGTTGTCTCCGACTAGGGCGAGAGGACCACACCCTTTTTGTCTCTGACTTGACATCTTATTGGATGCAGGCTGCCCTGAGGAAGTGTGTGTGATGCTGGGTGAGATGACTTTCTTCAGCAGAGGGCAATTCCAACAAAGGACTGACAGCTGAGGGCTTGTGACTGTGGGATTGTGGTGTGTCAGCCAGAAGCTGGGGCAGGTGTCCTTCAGTCCCCAAGTGTGGACAGGGTGGCACCAACCACAACATTCGCATCTGTATCTAGGACCCCACACTTGTTTCTCCCTGTCACAGTCTCAAATTCATCATCAGAGTTGTTTCTCACTGACTCCTCTTTCCAGGATTTTTTTTTTTCAAATTGCAGTAAAGTACACATAACATAAAATCTTAACCATTTTTTAAGAGTACAATTCAGTATAGTTAAGTATATCCAGTGTTAGACAACCAGTCTCTAGAACTTCTGCATTTTATATGACTGAAACGCTATATAGCCAGCCACTAAACAACTTTTCATTCTTCCCTCTCCTCTGAAGCCCCTGACAACCACCATTCTACTTTCTGTCTCTAGGAATTTGATTACTCTGGGTACCTCATACAAGCGGAATCATACAATAGTTGTCTTTTTGAGACTGGCTTCTTTCACCTAAGGGGAGTGAGTCCTCAAGTTTCATCCCTGTTATAGCATATATCAAAATGTCCTTCCTTTATAAGGCTAAATAACACTCCATTGTGTGAATATATCACATTTTGTTTATCCATTCATCCATCAATAGACACCTGGGTTGCTTCCACCATTTGGCTATTGTGAATAATGCTGCTATGAACATGGATATACAAATATCTGTTTAAGACCTTGCTTTTAATTCTTTTGGATAAAAAGCCAGACTTAGGATGTTTTTAGCCAAGCTGTTTTTATTCAAGATGGGCTTATCTCTCATTGGCTGGATTCCTTCTAGGCTCAGAGAGAGGCAAGGATGAACCACCTACTATCTTCAGCAGGAGATAAATCTTACAAATCAGAACACTGGTAGGGTCAGGTTGACGTATGTCAAACCTGGCCCATGATTAATTATGAGCCAATATATGCCATCCAAGAGTTTCTGTTTTTCCCACCAAAGAGAAATAAACCATCTGTAAGGGAAATTTCCCACATGCTGCTTAAACTGCTCCACCTTTTGTTATCCTAACTGCCAAGGTTAGTTAATCACAAACAGGACTTTGAAAAACAGTCTCTGTGATGGAAAAAAAAAAAAAAAGCTAAGAGACTAGCAGGGGGCCAGCTCATTACATCATGCTGAAGGGGATGGAGATGTCTGCAGATGAGAGGTAAGGAGGGGGAGGCAGTGGTAAGGGGAGGGTGGGTGGAGTTGAAGAAAACTGCCAAGAATCTAATGGGACATCATTTTGTTGGCCTGGTGGTAGACTTGGGATAAGCAATGCCTGAGCTTTCAAGCAGCAAGAATGAAAAGTACATTCTTTATGAATTTTGAAGAACAACCCGGGCTTCTTCTCTACAAGTTACAAATTTGGACACACACATACACTTAAGGGTTTGTTTCTTCTATTTTTATTAAAATTAAATCCAATCTGCATGACTCAAATTAAAAGTCAAAGGCGGCATCATATGCCTTTTGAGCTTTTCCTCACCCCAGGTAGCCAGCTAAAATGGGAAGGTGATCAAATGTGGCAGACCCTTCTGTGTTGCGTGGGCCCAGCTCACACTTGGAGATGCACAGGACCCACGCCCACAGATAGGTTCTTTCGTGGGTAATCAGATTTGCCAATATATACTTAGGCTGTTCTGAGGTTTGCTCTTTGCTAAAAATTCCCTCACCTTGCCAATGCTTACTGTAACTTCCTAAAATCCGTGCTGAGCCTTGCAGGGCCCAGTGTAACTGGCTGCCTATTCATTTGCTAATGTCCTTCTGTGATGTAATGAGGGGCATTGGCTCCTTTGTTGAAACTGGGATAGGAAGAACCATCTTGGAATGTAAGGAGATTATTATTAGAATAAATGCCTGTCATGGTGGAGGCCGCGGCTTTTGCTCCTCTTGAGAGAAAAGTCATGCTGTTGTCCTTATTCCTCCACCAGACTCAGTAGTCTGTGTGTATGTTTTAATTCATCCATAATGACGTGGACACTGCTGGCCGGTGTCTGCCTCAATCAAAGGAAACTTAAAATTCAGAATTCATTTTCTTCAGGAAATTCTCAAATCCGCAACTCACTCACACAGAACTGCGTGCAAGTGGATAATTGATACTGAATTAATGGCAAAATTGTATGCATACTTTCTAAAATAAGCAGAACTGTAGTACCGTGGTTGGAAAGGCAGCTTAAAAAATAAATAACAGGAAGAGCTTCCAACCACAAAAAGCTCATTCTTAATCATTCGAAATAATACTAGATGACTATGCTAGATGCTCCCAAGAACATGTTCTGAAAAGATTGATCAACTCTAACAATTACATTTTTAGGGTTCACTGTTTAGTGAACTGTAGGCTAACTAGAGTTGGTAACTGTCTTGAGATATCCCCATTTTTTCAAATGTATTTATTTTTTATTTTCTTTTTTTACCTTGGCTTTTTTTCTTTTCTTGCTTTTGGCACTTTTGGTGTTTACTAGTGAAGCCTCTTTTAAAAATTACAGATGATATCATCTTTGCTAAAGGGAACAAGAAAAAGAGAATTTTAAATCTGTCCATATTTTGGTCAGTGTTTAAAGGGAGAACCGCTGTGAAAGTCAGAGATGTACTGGGCTTTTTTTGTTTTGTATTCTTTCTTCCTTTCTTTATTTTCGGCCAATTTCTTTTACTTGTTGAAACGAACATCAGGCAAGTCATTTAAAGCACAGAATCATTGTGCAACCACATTCAGTAAAATAACACAGGGCATATTATTACTTATCTCTGGTTAAATAATTCTATTCACTCAGGTTTTTTGCAAGTTCTATTTACCAATTGTTCAACCAAATTTTGTGATTTTTCTAAAACATATACTACTTTTGGTATCATATTGGCACATAACTAGAAAGTAGCAAAGCTAATTGCAGCTGGTTCATCTCCTTGCTCAGGTCCCCTAGACCAGCCTCGTTTGCTCCAAAAGAAACAGTCAGGGTCTGTCCCAGGCTCCGATCAGCATCATTTCGTGTCACTCTTCTGCCCCAGCCCTTATAATTACTATTCAGCAACTCACCCACATCTGACACCCCTAATTTAGCCCAAGAATTTCCCACGTCTCACTCAAAATCTTGCAAGTCTTATAAAACCCCTTGAGTTCACACAAGAGCAGCTTTCTTTCTGTAATGGGCCCAGAATTCTTTAAAGGTACAGTAGAGAAAACAATAGACCTGAAAGGGGGTACCACACGGGCCTATATGACCCCAAAGTTTTTTCCTTATTGGCCTATCTCAGTCTATTAAATTCTACAATTTGAGAGCATTCCTTTGGATGTTGGCAATAAATTTCCAGGAAGGTTAAAATGGATGCATGTGTAATTCATAGCCATTATCAGTCATGACTTAATTGGGCAATAAATTTTTCATATTGGCTACAGTAACCTTGCCAGGGACTTGCAAGCTGGGTTATGTGAAGGCCAGAGCTTGGGGTACTGCCTGTGGTGGGGGTGGCTTTGTCCCTCCATGGTAAAAAACTCTGAGGGTATGCAGTGCTTGGAAGTAGAGGGAGAGGCAGCAAAAGAGAGGTAGGAATACAACCAAAGCTGAATCCTTCACAACTTTGCTTGCATTTTGAAAATAAGAGTTACGCAGAGTCCAATAGAAAAGAAGCATATGGCTCTGTGAGGTCAGACTTTGTCTGCCAAGAAATCTCATAGGTAATTTCCCACCAATAACAAGATTCAACATTTATATAGTGTTTATGATGTGTGAGGCACTGTTCCAAACACTTGACAAGAGTTTATTTAATCACTAAAACAACTCTGTAAGGTAGGTACTGCTTTTAATCTCCATTTTCAGATAAGGAAACTGAGGTTCTGAGACATCTCTGGCCTGGTCTGGTCTATGGCCTAAAAGGCTTAGAAATCTGATTTAGCTGGCACATCCACAGCAGCATAATCTTTTAGAATTAAACTAACATTAATTAAAACTCAATAAGCCCAATGTTCAACACTAAGATGCCAAAGTATTAATTTATGATGAGAAATGTAAGCTTTCAAAGACCACGATGCTGAGGTTGGCATGACTAAAAGCATTCTCCCTTTGCAGGCAAAGAAGCCAAATTGCAATCAGAACACAGCTTAAGGAGCTTATAATTAGAACCAAGAGAACTAGATGAATGAGCTAAAAAAAAATTCCCTCCACTTAGTTTTTTAGACACACTCTTCCCTTCTTGGGATAGTCTCATCAATGAGTCTGTAATACTAGAACTCAATTGCTGACCCATATTTCAATAGGACTTCTGATAGTCACCCTGTTATATGCCTTTTTCTATGCTTCTAAATGACCAACTTCTCTTCTGATACACAAAATTTTTAAAAATTGTGTTGAACCCCTAAATTCAAGCCTTGCTTTGGCTTAGGAGTAACACATTCTGTATTTATTTTATAGAGCTCTTTTGTACCACCAAATTAGTCCTAATTATAAATTCCATAATGCCTAGCATAGTCATTATATAGGGCAAGTTCTCAGTAATGTTTGTTGAAAGAATGAGTGAATGAATGAATGAATGAATGAATGCATCTCAATGTCAGATAACTTAAAAATAGCTCTCCATCACTATGAGAAACATATGGAGATTCCTCAAAACTTAAAAAATAGAATTGCCATATGATCTGACAATTCCATTTCTGGATGAATATTCAAAATAACTGAAAGTAAGAACTTGGAGAGATACTTGTATACTCATTTCCATAGCAACATTATTCACAATAGCCAAAAGGTGGAAACAGCCCAAGGGTCCATTAACTGATGAATGGATAAACAAAATGTGGCATTTTCATATAATGAATGTTACTTACTCTTAAAAAGGAAGGAAATTCTGATACATGCTACAACATGGATGAACTTTGAGGACGTTATGCTGAGTGAATAGAACCAGTTACAAAAGGACAAACACCGTATGATCCCACTTATGAGGTATCTGGAACAGTTAAATTCATAGAGACAGAAGTACAGCAAGGGTTGCCAGGGGCTGGAGGGAGAATGGACATGGGGAGTTACTGTGTAATGGGTACAGATGTTCAGTTTTGCAAAACAGAGTTCTGTGGATGTTGGTGGTGGTGGTAGCACCACAGTGTCAACATACTCAATGGCACTGAATTGTACACTTAAAAATGGTTAAAATGGTAAATTTTATGTTATGTGTATTTTACTAAAATTGAAAAAAATAGCTCTTCACGCTAATTCATAACTTATGTTTTTAAACCTGAGCTCTGTTTCCATAAAACCAATATATCAGCTCCTATGTTTGTCTTGGTTTAGTGCAGTAGTTTGCCTATTGAATTTCATTCTGTTTGAGACTCCCTGTGTTATGGTGTCACTGTATCAGCCATACCTAGAGTTGTGCAACATAGGACACAGCATTTCAAAATAAAAGCACAAACAATATTGTCACTACTTGCTAATTAAAAGGACAGACTTTCAATCAAGAAAATATAGTATTCGTGATTGATAAACTAAGTGGTTTGACACTGGGTTGATATCAATTTTGGTAATCCTGGGGGGTTTTTTAGATCCACAAGAAACAAATGTACCAGCTGAATGCAGTTGAACAAAATCATTACAGAATTAGCAGTTTTCTGACCCACTTACTAAAAAAAAAAAAAAAAAAAAAAGCTGAATCCTTCCATTGAGACCCCAGGGAAATGTAGATTTATACCTTTGATGTATTGCTTGGTTCTTCTTCAATTAAATTCTGGGATCAGTTTTTGAGTCCTTGCCATCTTCTCTTCTTTTAATAGGTAATTTCGTTTGTCTTCTTCAATATAAGCCTTTGCAAATTCTTGATTTTTGTAAATGCAAATGTATAATAAAACATGCACAGAGGTTTCTTCTGTGCAATTATTTCTAAACCAGTCAGGAGGGCCTGCTTCTCTCCCTAATCCCTTCTTTTATTAGGTTGGGGTTTGGAGGGTGGAGTGGGCTGTCAGGAAGAGAAGCCCAATGTGCCTTGCTACAGATGACAGTCAGGGGAGATGGGGGAAATGGTCACTTCACCTGTGGTCACACCAATAAAGGAGGGACATTTCTATTCCCACAGGCATGGAGCCAGGTTCAGCTCTCCATTTCCCACTGCCAGGCCTTCACCACTGCTTTTCCGAATGCAGAGAACATTTCTCCTCCTGTCAAATTTTCTAGCCCTTCTCCATCCATTATAGTTTTTGTTTAAGAAGTTTTCTTCCAGATAAGGAAACTTTTCAATTTCAAACCCATTAATACAATCCCTGAACAATATCTCATCAACAATTCACTCTTATAATTGCTGTATTTATACTGATTCCATGCTTGCCCTGGTTCCCTGCATAGGCCAGGTGTCCTTGGCCACAGCCAAATCAAGGGCCTCGTTGCACAATTACCTCTGTCCCTGGGCTTCCTGTTCTGGCAACAGCGTTGCCATTCTGTCGTCCAGGTCAGTAACCTTGGAGGCACATCTACATCTCCTTTTTCTTCACTTTTGCTCCCGCATACCCAGTCAGTCTCCAAATCCTAGCAATTCTTTCTTTATAACCTCTCTGAAATCTTTTTTCCATTTCCAGCATAACTTTCATCTTCCAGCAGTATCATAATTGGTCTCTGATTCCTGACTCCCATCTGTAGTTCATCCTTAACACCAGCACCAGATTCATCTTGCTGAGGTACAGCTTTATTTGGATCACTTCATGGTTTTAAAATCTTCATTGTCTTTGGCTTAGCATTCAAAGTTAGGTAGGTATAAAGACCAAGGTTTTATAAGCAATCTGACCTCTGTTCAAATCTCAACTCTGCCGTTTCTTAGTTGTGGGGTTTGGGGGACAAGAGACCCTTAATCTTTCAGAACCTCAGTTTCCTCATCTATGAAATGGGAGTTATAATACCCATCTGGGAGGACTGTTATAAGATTTAAAGAAGATAATGTTAGCCAGTCCTTTGGCTGCTCATAGTAGGCACTCAATAAATGGCACCTTTTTTAAATCCACAGATATATTTATTATCTAATTGGTCAATTGAGTGTTATAAATAAAAATATAAAGAATACTTTAAAAATAAGAATTATATCAACTTACTCAATTTTACTGTAGAGAATACTTTAAGTTTTAATTTTCAAAAATAGCGAGCCCTGGCTAGTGTAGCTCAGTGGATTGAGCACGGGCCTGTGAACCAAAGGATCATGCTTCAATTCCCAGTCAGGGCACATGCCTGGGTTGCAGGCCAGTTCCCAGCACGGGATGCGCGAAGGGCAACCACACATTGATATTTCTCTCCTTCTTTCCTTCCCTTCCCCTCTAAAGATAAATAAATAAAATATTTTTAAAAAATAGCATCTTTTCTTTTTCCACAAGCCAATGCCAACCTACCTGTCTTTATAACTTCATTCTCCCCATCTTTTGCTGGTCTCTACACACGACTTCCTGGCCCCTGCATCTTAGGAGAAGTTGTTCCCTCTAGTTGCTTGCCTTCCATCTTTGTCCATGGAATCCCCTATGTACTTCACTAGCCAACTTCATGAAGTGCTCCCTGATCAATTTTGTCAAATAATGTCAGTGGTGTACCAAGGAGGGAAGTGAGATTATGTTGCCACTGACATTGTTTAGAATTGCCATCTCACAGTGATAATAAAAATCACATAGACTTTTAGTTTCATGCCACCATATCTGCTAAAAACTCCCTTCTCTGAATTCCAAAACATACATAGCATAATTTATAAGGTGTTTAATATACTGTTAAATATAATTCAAGATTGTTTATAATTATAGTTATTTCTGTTTAGGTTTTCTACACTTTATTAAATTGTAAATTTTTTGAAAGCAAGTTCATAGCATATACATCTTTGTTTCCTGCATAATATCTAACACCACACCCTCCGTATAATAAATGTTCTGAATAAATGAAGAGGTTAATACCAACCCCATAGACCATGTTAACATGTGACAAAACCAGCATTCTGAGATCGAGGTGTTTTTTCTAACATCTTATTAAGTGAGCACTGACTATGCTAGGCAATGTGCTAAGTACTTTACATACATTATTCATTCATCATAAAAATGTATCAAGTACACTATGCATTTAAGCATAGGCGGTACGCTATACCTTAAGAACACATTAGTGAACAAAATTATTTACTTAAACGATGTCTGGTGGTCAGAGAGGTTAACTAACTTGCCCTTCAGCTAGTAACTGAGGGATCTTCAACTTGAAATTGGGTCTCACTCTAGAAACCATTCTTAACCACTATGTTACAATATATTTCCTCTGGTTGAGCTATTGACAAGCCACCTAATAATGGTGAATGTCCAGTTTGGCCACGTTCCCTTACGCAATCAATGATGGAATACTCCTTGAGGATAGGGATTATGTTTTCATAAATTCTGAAGATCTTATATAATGTTAATACCAAACCCATACCAACTTCTGTTAGTTACCCAATAAATTTTGGCCAACTGCCCTGATAACTGTACAATCCATTAGATTTCATTAGAACTCAGGAACTAAAAAAAATTAATTCACCCATAAAAATAGTTCATCACCAATAAAAACTTATTTCTCCCAAGAGCCAGAAGGACAGTAATAGCAATGATAACACAAATCATGAAAAATAGATTATAAGGCATCCTAGCTATTCACCAGCAAAAATTTTCAGTTGTCCTGACAACTGGATGATATACTATTTATACGATCAGTTTGCTCTGAAATTGACAAAGAAAACTAAAGAAAAAATGGGAAATTCACCTAAGAAACAGTGTTAGTATGAGCAGTATCAATATGTGTAAAACTTGCCTGCCAACAGATTAAGCCAGAATGTGACGCAGAAAGAACAAGACATAACAAATGGGGAATTCTTGAAATGAAATAAAACTAAGAAATGTTTAAATATAACTTCAGATAAATGATATATATAGCAAAACACATCAGCAGTGTTCTCAGGGCCAAGATCATTGAAAAGGAGCAGAAAGATGTGAACACAGAGAAAATTAAATCATAAATCTTTCTAGATGTGGGCAGTGCAAGAACAAAAAATAACCAAGTCTAGAGCATAAAGCAGTAATTTTCTGATGAGTCTGGGCAAAGGAAACAGCCAAATTATTAGAAGAGGGAGAGGGAGAGTGAGGAGCAGTTTAGTCAATGTCAGAAGCAACTGAGCTCAAAACAAAAGGTTTGTTTGTTTGTTTGTTTGTTTGCCTAAGTGGTATGGCTCTGTTATGGGCTGGTTTCCCAATGGGAATTCCTAGAAGCAGCCAAAAGCATGCTTGGGCTCACATCATAGACTGCCTTGTGTATAGCCCATTTATATTCTTTTCAGGCAACAAATCCAATGGTCAAATTGTAGCAGCCTGTCATTTTAGATCACAGTTGCTCAATCTCAGCACTACTGACATTTGGGGTCATAAAATTCTTGTTGTGGGGGCTGTCCTGGCATTGTAGTATGTTTAGCAGCATCTCTAGCCTCTACCCATTAGATGCCAGTAGCAACCCTTCCTCCCAGTTGTGACAACCAAAAATGTCTCTAGATATTGCCCAATGTTCTCAAGGGGCAAAACCACCTCTGGTTGAGAACCACTAGCTTAGGTGTTGAAGGATGATCATCCAGGCCAACCTCTTAACACACTGATGAGGATACCAAACAAAACCCAAGCACACTGAATGCCTTGCTCAAATGGACACAGATGCTCAGTGCCAGATCTAACCCAGGAACTCCAGGTCGCCACTTAGCAATAACTCCACCATACACCAATTTCAGTCATTTGCATACCACCATCATGGTTTTCCCATACCCAATGCCACCTATATTAATATTTTTTAGTTGACTCATTTTTTCATTTAATACATTTATTTTAATTTATTTATAAAGGAAAGGAAGACAGATGTAAAAGTTAGGAAAGATCATGGTCTCAGAGGGGGAGAGAGATCTGTACTCAGTTATGTGACATACTTATCTATCACATGCACACATTGTACCTACCATGCATCATGCATCATTCTAAGTGCTTTAGATATATGAAATCTTGTCTTAATAATGAGCTTATTAGGTAAGTACTATTATTATCCTCATATTGTAAAAGAGGATACTGAAGCACAGAGATTCAAGATCACCCAAGTCATAAGTGGCAGAACTGGGATTCCAGCCAAGGGAGTCTGGCTCCAGAGTCTATGCTTTTAATCAGTAGGGGAAAGATTGGAAATGCCTGATAAGGGAGAGATGGGTCTGGAGCTGAAGACCCATGAGTATTTTCTAAGTAGTTAGAAAATAATGGATACAGATTAAAGATGCAGCCAGACCTGAGGTGTTAAGCAAATACTTTTGGGAGAAGGAAACTCCCACCTGGAAGAGAAAAGCTGGGCAGAAATGGTGGTGGAAAGGGCCAGAAACTGACGGAGAGGGAATCAGTAGGAGGGACAAGATGAGACTTTGACTGAGTCAGGTATACCAGGCACTGAGAGGAACAAAGAGCTTGGCAGGGTAAGGAAATGGGAAGGCTGGAGGTAGACACTGAAGCATAATAATGGTCTGGGGAAAAGGGAAAAACGAGTGTGGGGTGTGGGCTGCTGCAATTTAGGTGAGACTGGGAAGGAGTCCCAGCAGAGTGAGCTGGGGTACCCTGTTGGGTAGCAGAGAAAGCATACTCCCATGCAAGGCAGAACAAGGTGTCTGCCTGCTAAAGGCCAACACTGGTGAACACCAACCATTGAAATTAATGTTTTTCCCTCGAAAACCAAGTTGAGAATCACTAGGGCTATACACACCATATTTTGCAAAATGTTGAATCAATTCATCTCCAAAAAAATATAAAAGCTTTTGGGTAACATTTGAGAAAATTTTATGTTCCCAGCACTAGTTCATAAATAAAATATACAACTTAAAAAATGCACACACGCTGGTAATCACTGAATCAAAATACCAAGTGTGGAACTGCCTTATCACATGTTTTGCCAGCTCCTCGTGCTTCTTCAACACTTGACTTTTCAAAAACGAATTTTCTGGAGAATGTTTTGTCTTTTACACTTTCCAGGTTTTGCAGATCAAGTTGTTAATAAAACGACTTGAAGAAATTCAATAAGTGTTGTCATATTTGGAAATAGGATTTCTTAGAAGGAACATTCCATGTCTTGCCCTTACTGATATAACAGCACCTTTGTAGAAATCTATCCACAGTATGTTATGATTGGTCATATCCAAGTTCAACCAGGATATCCAGGAACCACTAAATGCAAATATATTTAAAGGAATATATAAATTATAAAAATGTGAATTGGGACATAGTAGTTAAGAGTCAGTCAGGTCTAAAGCACCAGCATCATAATATCAAGTAATATATTTATTGGGGTTACATACTAGCATTACAGGATTATTGTGAGAATTAAATGAGATGTCATATAGAGAATTTAAGAAATAAAAAGCTACATGTATTTTAGCTACTATTACTACAGTATGAAGCAGAATAAACTAAACAATAAGCTACTTAGAAGCCTGAGGGTTTTCATAACTTTGCTTTGTTGAGTTTTAAACCCTGGCACTAATTTTCAAGTAGGTGGGTACTTATTTATTCTTCTTATCTCAAGACTGACCTAATGGTCTTGAATGGCTGTGGTTTACCAACTCCTGAAGGTCCCAAAAATGTCTTTCATGATGTCTATAAACACTATTTTCACAATCATTGCAATAATAGAAATCCTAATTTTATTAATAATAGTATAAGTAATTTCATAATACTAATGACCTAATACTATTTTCATTTTGCACTGGGTTGACATTTCCACTGATGGTGCCAAAGCAACAGTGGGTAACACTACTGATTCATTAGCATGATGATGATGATGATGGACAGGTTATTCTTCACTATTGTGAGCTTACATAGGGGAAAAAAATAAAACTAGCTTCAGTTAAGAATGTGCCTGATGATAACAGTACTTTTACTAAATCCTGACCCTTTAGTACACATCTTTTTAATATTCCATGAGAAGAACCCATAAAGCACTTTGGCTGCAAAGCTAACTACTGCACAATGGTTGCCTTGAGATATTAAAAACACTTGTGCTACCATTTAAATTATGAGCTGACTAGCCATGGTTTTCATAGAACACCATTTTTACTTAAGAATGACTGACATGCCCTGACCAATGTGGCTCAGTGGGTGGGTGTCATCCGGCAAAGCAAAAAATTGCTGGTTTGATTCCCGGTCAGGGCACATGCCTAGGTTTTGGCCCCAGGGGTCCGCATAAGGGGATGTGTGAGAGGCAACTAACTGATGTTTCTCTTTCACATCAATGTTTCTCTCCCTCTCTTTCTCCCTCCCATCCCACTTCTCTCTAAAAATAAAAAATAAAAGGTAAAATTAAGAAAAAAGAACGACTGACAAACTATGGTATTCAGATTTGCGTATTTGGCAGACATTTTCTCAAAAGTAAATGAAGCAAGCCTGTCACTTCAAGGAAAACAATGGCAATATTGTTGCCAATGATAAAATTAGAGCTTTCAAGTGGAAATAAAAATTTTGGAAAACTCATATCTGCATCAGTGAGCTTGACAGTTTGCCAATAAAGACTTTTCAGGTGAGATCAGTGGTGACATAAATGAATGTGATTTTTTAAAAATATAATGGCATGTGACAATATTTAGAAGATCTGCATAACTTAGTGAACTGGTATTTTCAAAATGACTAATACATATTGTTACAGAATTTATCATGCATGGGTAAAATATCCATTCTAAGTGAAAGACAGATCAATGGATTTCCTTGATATGGTTTTAGATTCCACATTACAATTAATGTTTAAGAAGCTATCACTTCTTGAGTTTTGGCATAATGTCAAAGAAAAATATTCACAGTGATTTCAAAAGGCTATTAAAATTTTCTTTTTTTTTCTCCAACCACATCTTTGTGAGGCCAGATTTTCTTTATATACTTCAATCAAAGCATCACTACAAGAATGGAAAAGAAGATATAAAAATCCAGCTTTCTACTATTAAACCAAATAGTGAAGAGATTTGCAAAAAATGAAAAATAATGCAATTTCCTCTTGTTCATTTTTAAAATTTGGGAATATATAGTGATTTTTTTATTAAAACATGTGATATTAATATGTAATAGGTTTATTATATTTTTAAACAAAATAATATTTTATCAGTTAATTTATTTCTTTTTAGAGAGAGGGGAAGAGAAGGAGAAAGAGAGGGAGAGAAACACCAATATGTGAGAGAAACATCCATCAACTGCCTCTTGCATGCCCCCAACAGAGGACTTGGCCCGAAACCCAGGCATGTGCCCTGACTAGGAATCGAACCAGCAACCCTTTGGTTCACACAGGGAGGCACTCAATCCACTGCACCACACCAGCCAGGGCTTTATCAGTTAATTTTAATATGGTAAATATGAATATCTAAACCTATACAAACAAAAGGTTTTTGAGATCTTAAATAATTTTTAAGGGTATAAAGAGGTTCTGAGACCAAAAAGTATAAGAACCACTGTTCTAAGTAGTTCTCCAAACTTGGGCTGCTCTCCTTTGATCATTCACAGGAAGACAGTGCTTAGGGGAAATTGATACAATAGAAAATGATCACTTCCCAGTCAGGTTAGGCAGTGGAACATTATGAGCAAGGATCTCTTCAGGAGCTAGAGTTAGCACTGTGATAGTTCAATCTCACAGTAACAGGTCAGTCTAATAGGATAGGACCACTGAATTGAAGAAAAGCAGGCCAAAGACCTTTTTGGAAAGAGGGGCTGCAAGTCCAGATCAAGGAAAAATAAAAACAGAAACTCCATTTGGTTACGAATTGTTTGCTCTTCATCTGTGTGTCTCTGTAAATCGATTAGGGAGAACCTGTCCTTTCCTGATCAAAAAAGACAAAAGGACTCCCAGTTCTGCTCAAGAGAGCATAAACAAAGTGTTGGAACACTCCATTGCTGGAATGGTACCACGGGTCAACTTCCAGCATTCAGCTCTAAGACTGATGTGGGAACCCCTCTGTTGTCTGTCTCCTTTCCAATCAACAAGTGAACAAAACCAGCCCTAGGGTTTAGGGCCTTTCAGATTCTCACCTTCAGTTTGAGGGTAGAAAGTGATGGATCTATCTAAAAATTGTCAGGCTCTGAACCTTCTTTAACGGGGGGGGGGGGGGGAGGGAGAGGTGTCAATTAGTTGTTTCACTTATTTATGTATTCATTGGTTAACCCCCTGACCAGGGGTTGAACTTCAGCAAACTTCAGCATACGGGGAGGATGCTCTAACCAACTGAACTATCCAACCAGGGCTAGTAGGCTCTGACTTTAATGAAGAATAAAAGCCACGAGAAACCATTTGACCCATTTCAGGCTCTTGTCCTGAAGTTTCCCTCTCACTGTGATGAAAAAAGTCTAGGTATGATCTAACTCAAAAAGGGCTTGTTGTCCAGGAGGAAAGGGAAAGAACAAGGACCAATTCCAGCTTTAGACAGGACAGTTTCGGAAACTAGGAGATGGAGCATCACCAATGAGGTTAGAGCAATCGCCCAAGTAGGCTCTTCAGTCCTTTTGATCATTGCAAGACGCTTCCCTAGCACCACCTTCTATATCGACGCAGGCTGCCTTGGTCACAAATTACCACTTATCTTCCCCAAGACTTCTCATATGTGAAGAGAGTCAAGATTTACCTGAACTCTAGAGTCAGCCTGCCTGCATCTGATCCTGTTGTAACCACCTGGACAGTTGACTCCGTCTCTCGAGACCTCAGTTTTCTCCTCTGTAAAATGGGAAGAGTGACAGTACCCACTTCATAAGGTAATGGGTATAAAGCACTTAACACCAAACTTGGCATGTACTAAATGCCAAATACACAGAAGTTATTATTAGGGACATTCTTTACTCCATATTCTCCTCTGTGGGCAGTGTTTTTTGTTATTTCTCAACATAATTCCTTTCTTCCGAGGTTCTGGTCCCTTATATCCCTGAGTCATCATCATTAAGATGCTGGGTTGCTGAAACACCATCCCTTTTCACTGCTCTCTAGGGCTCCCTCTCCTGACTGCTTAGCTCCCGTGGGGGCCAGGCCCTAAATTCCGTGACTGCGAGTCTCCCTTGGGTCTTGGTCACCTGTCTTGCAGAAATGTCCCCAGTCCCCTTGGAGGCCAACTGAGAGGCAGCGACAACACAGGACACCACCAAATTCTGAGACACGCCCTAGCCCCCGAAGTGGGAGGGAGGCCAGGGCGGGGCCTTGACCAGAGGTGAGAAAGGGACTGGGGGCGGGGCCTTGCTCCCCCTGGAGAAGGAGGCTAGGGCGGAGCGGTGCACCGAGGTGAGAGCGAGGCAACACCCCAAAGTGAGCCTGCTGGGGGCGGGGCCACGCCCTGAGGTGGACGCCAGGCCCGGGGCGTGGTCGCTCCCGGGAGCCGTTGGGAGCCTTCAGGATGCGCCAGCCGCCTCCGCTGGCGGCGCATGCAGTCGTCTCCGGGTGTGAGGCAGCGCAGGGGTTAAGGCCGCAGGCGCCACCTGGGCGCCGCTGAGGAGACCCAGAAGCTGGCGAATCCCGCGCTGGCGCGGTGAACAGGTGCCCGTGCGCGTCAGGCGCCGGCAAGGGGCGGTGACAGGGGGCGCGGCCGGAAGCCCGGGGCGGGGTGCGTAGGCCCGGTGAGCGGGAGGGAGGCAGGAAGGAGCTTGCCGGGCCGGGCGGTGCGGCGCGCGATGTGGAACCGCCGCTTCGGCGCCAGCAGCAGCCGCCGCCGCCGCAGCTGCTGCTGGGGCTGCCGCCGAGCCGAGGGACATGGAGCGTGGTTGCAGAGAGCGGCCGCCGGCAGCAGCAGCGAGCGTCGAAGCAACAGCGGAGCGCAGCCCGCCCCGTGAAGCGGTGCCCGGCCGGCGGTGGCAGCGGCAGCAGCAGCAACAGGGCGGCTGATAACCCGGCGGCGGCGGCGTCCATCCCCGAAACCTCACCTCCCGCTTTGCGGCCCCTCAGTCTTCCCTTTCTCAGTCTTCCCTTTGCCACCCGCTCCTCCGCTGCGCGCAGCGAACAGCTGAGCCAGGGGGCGGGGGGAGGGTACGGGTGCCGCCGGCGTGGGGGAGGGGTGGACCAGCGCGCGCAGCGCCCAGGGCTCGCAGGGACCCGGGGGGCGCGTGCCGCGGCGCAAGGCGAAGCGCGGGGCGGTGCGGCGGGGCCCCTCCCCCCTGCAGCCTGGCGCGCGCCGGCCGGGCCGCACAGCTGCGGGCTCCGCGCGTGCGGGCCATGTCCGCCTTCTGCCTGGGCTTGGCCGGCCCCGCTTCAGCACCCGCAGAGCCGGACAGCGCCTGCTGCATGGAGCTGCCTGCCACGGCCACAGACGGAGACGGGAGTCCAGCTGCCACCGCCCTGGTCTCCTTCCCCGGGGGCCCCGGGGATCTGGAACTGGCGTTAGAGGAGGAGCTGGCGCTGCTGGCAGCCGGGGAACGGCCGTCCGACCCCGGGGAGCATCCTCCGGCGGAGCCCGGGCCTCCGGCCGAGGGAGCCGGACTGCAGCCGCCGCCCGCCCAGGACCCTGAACTGCTGTCGGTGATCCGGCAGAAGGAGAAAGATCTGGTGTTGGCGGCCCGGCTGGGCAAGGCGCTGCTCGAGAGGAACCAGGACATGAGCCGGCAATACGAACAGATGCACAAGGAGCTGACAGACAAACTGGAGGTGAGGACGTTCCCTCTGGGATGGGTGGCAAGTAGGGGGAGCCCAGGCACCCGCAAGGCTCTGGGCTGCTTCGGGAATCACTCATTCACCCCACCGCACTCCACCCCTTCCTTGCTCACCGCACCTCACAGAAAACCACCTGGAAGGGTGGGGGTAGAACGGAGGGTTTGGGATTATAGGACCAGGACACCCATTGAATACATCTGACTTTTCCACCCTGTTTCCAACAAACAGGTCCATGCGCAGCTCCAGCCACTGTGGGCCATTCCATATATGTACTGTACACAGTATCTAAAATAGCGCTTACAGTATGACTAATTTATACAGCATTGAGGTGATGTCTGCACACAGAGAAATGAGAAAGGGGAAGCATTTGAAATATGCTCAGGTTTTCAGAGAAGTAGTTAATCCCTAATCAGGGTGTTAGCCTACAGCTTTCCAGTCTGGGCGTTAAGGCCTCCAGATGCCCTTGTCTTAACTTCCTGGCAGCTCAGAGTTGTGGGAAACAAGTGCCCTTAAAGGAGCTTTATATAGCCTTCACATTCTCGGGGATTAGGAAATGGGGCTCCACTGCAGTCAGGCAAGCCCGGGCTCAGCATATGACGGTTAGTAGTGGGTTTAATTTGGACCTCGGTATTTGTGTGCCTTTAAACAGTCCTTTTCTGTGTTCTGGGTCTCACAGATTGGATGTGCAAATGGACAGACAAATAGGAGAACCATATTGCTTCAGCTATTGTTATAAATACCCCTCGAAGGAGCTGGAAGATTTCTGGCATTTCTTGCCCTTACCTAGAAAAGGGTCTTGAAAGTGGTGTGGCCACCCGCATTTCTCAAAATTAGATTTTAAAAGGGGAGGCATCTGTGGCAGCGGAGCTTATCTTTTTCTGCCTGTGCATTTACTATTGTTAACCACTTTGATTGCAGCTAGTTTGTGTGTGTGTGTGTGTGTGTTTTTAATTAGTTACAAGAGAATAGTACAGTTGTGAATAAGATCTGAAATTGACCCTAGTCTGGTTCCGTATCACTGCTGCTGGCTGAACAGTTAGGATGTAGATTCCGAAACTTTTCTATAACAAGATTTTAAGTATGTCTGTAGTCCAACAGCATACCAAAAGTACATCAGGGAGAAAAAAGGAAACCAGTGAGTGCCCTGCAGTTCAGTTGGCCTGTTAACTAGGTCTGCCAAGCGATGAACTCCTGAGATACCTCTCTGAAAAGTGGTTTGTGAAACCTATAGGGAGACTGCCAAAAAGCAGCCCAGTGAATTGAATTGTTGAATTTTCACTTAAAGTAGAGGTCTACAAATAAAAGGGTGTCCTTTTTTTTTTTTTTTTTAAGAGATTTGATTACAGGGCTCTATATAGAAGTACTGCTGCAGAGATTTATACTTGATTTGGAATTCCTTCACTGAGAGACTTGATTGAAGAGACAGCAAACTTGAAAGGACCATCATATCAGTCAGTGTGATCAGTGGTAGATTTCAGAGTAATCCCGAGTGTGCAGTTACACCCATCCTGGGTTCCGTGTGGAGCCTTTATACGTTTCTTCAACAAAGGAAGAAAGATTTCAAAATTCGGTAACAGGAAAGATTCTATTATAAAAGAAAAAATTACTTTTGACTTTATAAAATAGTTTAAAGCTCTTGAACTATTTTTTTTTTTTAAATCTTCACTCCTCTGCAGGTCAGCATATGAACTGTAGTGTTGAAAGTTTATTTTAAATTTCTGGAGCGTGGTTGCACAACAGTGTGAATGTACTTAACACTACTGAACACTTAAAAATTAAGATGGTAAATTTTATATTACATATACTGTACTCCCCTTTATCTGAAGAGGAGATGTTCTAAGACCCACAGTGGATGCCTGAAACCACAGATAGTACCAAACCCTGTATCTGCTATGTTTTTTCTATGCATAAATACCTATGATAAAGTTTAAATTCTAAATTAGGCAGAGTAAGAGATTAACAACAACTAATAACAAAACAGAACAATTAAGTCGACAACTTTCACCTTTTTACTTATGGTAAACACTTTCCAACTTCTCTGGCGTATCCACATTGCCAGCATCACTACTCTCGAGCTTTGTGCCATTATTGAGTAAAATAAGGGTGACTTGCACACAAGCACTGCAATACTGAGACAGTTGATCTGATAACCCAGAGGGCTACTAAGTGACTAGCTGGCAGGGAGTGTATACGCTGGACAATGAGATGATTCACTTCCCAGGCAGGACAGAGTGGGAGGGTGAGAGATTCATCATGCTACTCAGATTGGCGCAAAATTTAAAACTTGTCAATTGTTTATTTCTGGAATTTTCCATTTAATATTTTTGGACCAAGGTTGACTGTGGGTGATTGAAACTGTGGAATGCAAAACCACAGATAAAGGCAGAATGCTGTACATTACCACAATTTAAAAAATAACAATTTTTAAAAGTTTATTTTTTAAAAGCCAAATGATGAGCATTATTGAAGCTGAGTGATAGGGAGTTCAGCTATATTATTTCTTCTAGGTATGTTTAAAAATTACCATTAAGATGTTTAGTTTTTTTTAAAACTACACATGCATTTAAAAATATAAAGATGTTGTCATTAGTTCCTTGTTAATTCTTTTAGTGTTAATATGAGAGTGACAAACCTAATTAACAGGGGCCTATTTCATTTGACACCTGTAAGTGAATTTTCCCCACTGTGTATTTTTTAAGCAGCCTAGATTTTAGACTGTCTGCTTAGACAAAATACTTCCTAAAGTTTAATACAGCCACTCTGCTATAGTTGCAATTAAACATTTAGAGGTAGAGAACCAAATGCTTTTTTCTTATCTAAAAAGCATTTGTAATTTTCCACAAACTGCCACACAGTGGAGTCATGTTTTTTTCACAGGCTGGTTTGAAAGAAAAACAGTGGATTCTGGGAGAATGTTGGTTTGACTGTTAAATAATGAGACCTGCTTTGTTTTAGTCCCACATGCTTCCTTACTACTTTGAAATTGGCACCTTGCTAACTTCTGAGCCACCTTCAAGATTGTTTCTACCTATTCAGTAGTTCATATTAAATACCTCTCCAGTTGTGTGTACCAAATCCAAGATTTCATTTTGTCATTTAAAGCAAAGTATTTGATCTTGCATTGCTCTCTTATTGATGGCACACTCTTTAAAGTTTTTAATGGTTTAAAAGTTAACACATTTTTTAGCTATACTCTATCTCTTCGGGTTAAAATTAAGATTCAGTTTAACTGGAAAGACTAAGGTTTGGTCATTTTTTCCATTCTTAAATTATCTACCCTGTATTTATTCACTCAATGAATCAAATTTTCATATGCTTAAAGTTCTAAAGGCATTTTAAAAATTTATTTCTTTGCATCTACAATTAGCTCATTTGCTTTTAAAACTTGTAGCCAACTAGATCCTTAGGGTTCCCCCCCCACACACCGGAATATGAACTATGATAGTCACTTACGTTTATCACTTTTTTCTTCAGAGATTAAATACTTAGTTTTTCAATAGGATCCCCTCCTTTTTCATTCTAGGACTCCCCCTTGTTTCATTCTAGTTGAGAGTAAATGATCTCTTACTGCAGAGGTGGTCTTTCCCCTCAAATACTTTTCTTCCCCCTCCCCTAGGCCAAGTTTCATGATTCTAGTACTCTCTCTTTTTTTTTTTTTTTTTTTAAGAGGGCAAAACACGTAAGATGAAAATGATTACTTAATGAGAGTCAGTAATAGATTTAGGGAAGCAAGCCTAGGGGTCCTTATTTGTATTCAGTGCTTGGTCCACTTAAAAAAAGTATTTTTTTCTTTGTATTTTTCAAGAACCATATCCTGGACTTGAGAGAATGGTGTTGCTTTTTCAGTCCTTTGCAGAAATCCATTTCTATAACAACTAATTTTAGGTAGGCTAATGATAACTAGCTTTCATTTCTTTGGAGTTTTAAATAAACTTTGTTTTTTAATGGTTTTAGTGTTTCAGAAAAATTGGAAAGATGGGACAGAGAGTTTCCATATGCCTTGCATGCAGTTTCCTCTATTATTAACATCTTACATTAGTATGGTACACTTGCTTTCATTAAGAAGTGAATACTGATATGTTATTATTAACTAAAGTCCTTAGTTTGTTCAGATTTCCTTAGCCTTTACCTAATCTTTAGTCTTTTTCTCTTCCAGGATTCCATCCAGGATGCCACATTATGTTTATTGATAGTTTTCATATCTACTTAGTCTCCTCTTTGCTGTGACAGTTTCTTAGACTTGTTTTAGTGGCCTTACCAGTTTGGATACTTTTTTCCTCTTTTTCTCTTTATCGAACTATAATTATTATATATAACATCATATTAGTTTCAGGTGTAGATATTAACTTCCAAGATACCACATAGTCCCAAGAAACAGAGAATAGCATGAGCTCTACACTTGCTGATAATTCTGCCTAGAATTTACTGGTTAATTTAATACTTAATTAGAAATATAATTCTAGGAGAAACCTTTCTTTTTTTTCAGAGTAGATAAAAGGCTAAAGTCTGTATGTTTATTAATAAGGTCTTGATTTTTTTCCAAGTGTTGGGAAACCTGAATTAAGAAATTTGTCACATGTCCAAAGAAATAGGACAGAGTAGATTGATCAGCACCACCTGTCCTCAACTCCTCCTCCCAAGTGGATTGAATTGTTTTAGTTGCTTGGTTGGGCTGTTCACTAACAGCTGTTTGCTGAATATTTTTAAGGCTCTCTGTTCTTTTAGAACACAAGCCTAATTTATCTGGCCTCTCAGTAACACTGTGATTACTAAGTTCTTGCTGTTGCCTTCTGCTCAATATTTTTCATTTTGGAAAAGTGCAATAAAACCAAGAATCACAATTTTAGGTTTGCAATTAGCATTTGTTTCTGAGTTTCATCTTTCTGAAGTGTCTAAAACATTCTCATTTTGGAAGTTTAGCAATATGAGGGAAGCCTAGATAGAGCAGAAAATTCTCATGCTGATGAGTAGAAGTCCCTCCCTTGTCACTCTTTTTCCCAGGTGCTCCAAATTGAGGCTGTATAATGTCACATTATAACTATAATGTGACTTTTTCAACAATTGTACTTGAGTGGCTATGTCCAAATGAGTTATATTCCCTGAAAGTGGTCAACTTGGGTGGCTGTACATTTATTTCAGTATTTATTAACTGTCTTTGTTAATGTGCTCAGAATTTTAATTTTGGATCACTGTTTTTATCTTTTGGCATATTATTTGGACTGCTCTGTCATGGTAAACTTTCACTCTGGGGATACATTCGACTTTTAGAAACATTCCCAAGTCACCCTGAGCAAAGTAAGGGGAATAAGATGCCAGGATGAAATGAGATCATCTCTTTTTTAGACACATTTCAGATGTGAAGTAATGGGACTGATTTTCTTGTATAACTATACACTGGCCCTTAAGGCATTCTAAAAGAGGCATTCCAAAAAATATTTGAAAAGTTAGATCTTGGATAGACTACGAGCACAGCTTCCCAAGGTGAAGAGATGACCGAGTACTCTGAAGGAGAAGATTCACATGTTCCTCTTAGCCTGTGGAAATAATTTTATGCTTGATATCAGCCTTCAGTGCATCAGGATTTCCTGTAGAACTTGGATGGATGGATGCCTAGGCCTCATCCCATTCTTAACTGAATCATAATCTTTGGAATTGGTGTTCAGGTTGGTATATTTTGGACAGTTAGACCAGAGCTTTTCTGAAAACACCAAAAGTTGAGGACCATTGCATTAACTTATATTTCATATATTCCTCTGGGTGTAGGCTTGGCTTTTTTGTCCATACTATGCTTTTAAGTAGGAGAATACTTGCCTCTGAAAAGAGGCGTTTATATTTATCCCGTGGGAACAAAAAGATGTTCTTATTTTCTTCAATCCAGAAGAATCCTTTTCTGTCGAACTGCTGCTTCAAAACCATTTATACTTTCCCTGAGTACCATTTGTCATATACAACTTATTACTTGTATCAGCCTCTTCCAGTAGAATAAAAACTCCAAATAGGCAAGCATCCTGTCTGTTTTTTTCATCACTATGTCCCCAGCACAGTGGCTGGCCCATAGCAGACACTCAAGAATGAATGAATGGATCAGAAATAATATGCAAGGCTAATAGGCCTTAAAGTAGGCCTGAACCTGAACCTGCCTTAATGATTTTGAAATACAGTGCTATATACAGCAACAAATGTTTATTGAGTTGTGATTTAGAGCACTAAAAAGAGTCAAGTAACTTAGACACAAACCCCAGCTCTGTTACTTTCTTGTATTGACCTTAAGCTTGTTCTGTTGCCTCATTTATAAGAAAAGATAGTTAATCTGGAGGATCTCTGGAGTTCTTTCTGTCTCTGAAGAGTCTGTGATTCTAAGTGCCTGGTATTATGCCAGGCGTAATAGAAGATTTCAACAGAAGCCTTCTTAAGGGATCATTTTAAGTTGTTTAAATATATGCTTCACCAGTTAATTAGACGACAGTAAATTTCTAGTGAATTCCTAAGTCTAGGAACGCCCAAAGAATGTCCCATGCCCAAGAACAAGAATAAACATGATATTAAGTATTTTCTATAGGAATGGCAGTCTCTTTATGAAACCAACTCCTTTTCTACTCTGGAAGGAGGGAATATTTTCATCGCTGTGAAATGGACAGCTTTTCCTAAGGGCAGTGTCTGGTTGTGGTGACTAACTGGGAGAAAGAAAAGTTAGGAGAGTGTACAAACAGAAAAAAAAATGAAAGGCTGTGGAATTTTTAATAGTTTTTAAATCCTCTTCACTTTTCACCCAGCACTTAGAACAAGAGAAACATGAACTAAGAAGACGATTTGAGAACCGAGAAGGAGAGTGGGAAGGGCGTGTGTCAGAGCTGGAGAGTGATGTGAAACAGCTTCAGGATGAGTTGGAGAGGCAGCAAGTTCATCTACGGGAGGCAGATCGAGAAAAAACACGAGCTGTCCAGGAATTGTCTGAACAGAACCAAAGGTTGTTGGACCAACTCAGCAGGGTGAGTCATAAGTTAAGAAGTAATGGTATAAAATACTAAAAGTTGAAAAGAGCTTCTTTATTATGTCAATCATGTGTAGTAATTTCCATTTTTGCTGTTTTTGGTATTATATCAACAAGTTAAGTATTTTTCACCTACAAGGACTTTAGCTGTGCCAAACCTCAAGTCAGAAGCTAAGACGTTTTTCCTGTCATTAGCCAGCTGTGAGGCTTTAACAATCACTTACCTTGGGAGTTTTTGCCTTTTTAAAATGAAAGATTTCTGACATTCCTTATAGCTCAAAAATCTATGATTCCTTCACCCAGAGAAAGTCTGTCACTAATAAATTCTGTTAATGCGTTTAGTCCAAATATTAAATGGTGCCATCTATAAACTGAAAAGCTTAGGGAAAACTTCTAGAGCAAATGATTTTTATTGATATTACATTTGTGAATGTACATTACTTCATATTATTTAAATATTAAGGGACATATATGTATTTAAAACTTCTCTGTATTTCGCCCTGGCTGGTGTAGCTCAGTGGATTGAGCACGGGCCTGTGAACCAAAGAATTGCGGTTCAATTCCCAGTCAGGGCACATGCCTGGGTTGCAGGCCAGTTCCCGGCAGGGAATGCATGAGAGGCAACCACACATTGATATTTCTCTCCCTCTCTCCTTCCTTTCCCCTCTAAAGATAAATAAATAAAATCTTTAAAAAAAAAAAAAACTTCTCTGTATTTCCATGTTAAGTAAAAATTCTTTACTTGTACCTTTATAGGGGGGTATCATGAAAGAATTAATTAAGCAAAGTCAAAACTGTAAAATCATTTTGCAAAGAAAGAGTTTGAGGGCTGAATAGGTGGAAATCTAATTTAAATACAGAACATAGCTTTTTAACAAATGCAGGAATTTTGTTAATGCCCTGGTCTCTAAATCCACTCACTTTGAGTTAAGAGCTGGATTTACCATTGTACCTCAGTCCTTCTTGTGTGTTGAAAATAAAACTAACTCTTCAGTTACCAGAGGAAAAAAGAGCTTCTACTCTGATCTCATCCCTAAGCACTAATATTCTTATGAGACCACTGCTCTTCCCTGCATGGTTAGTATTTGGTGCTTAGGGCTTTGGGTAAGGCTTAACTATTAATTAGAGCAGCATATGGTAAATTCTTGGTGCTTCCACTAATTCAGTGGTTAACACTATATGACGTTATTTCACTAGTCTGTATCATAGTTGCTTCCATGGGTACTCTGAGGCTGGCTAAAGCCTTCATGCCTCACAAGGAAATATGAAGTAAGTGCCACTACTAGAGAAAGGGAGAGAAAGGAGACAGTGGAAGGGGGTCAGGTAGAGAAGGTGAGGGAGAGAGGGAAGAAGGAAGAAAAGGAGAGAAAGAGACATACATTCATGTCAGAATGTATATGAGGTGAGAATTCAAGTGATCCAAAGATCTTACCTGCAGGTTTCCTGTCTAGAAAATCAGACCACCATTTGAATGGCTGGAAAGGAAGAGTTGAACAATTCTTCAAGAAGTCATTTACAGGGCTAGGTCAGTAACAGCAATTTCGACTCAGTTCTAAAACCATTTTCAGCAACTGGGAAGGGAAACATGTACCTTGTAAAATTGTACAGGTTTTTCACTCCTCACTCATTATTCATGAAAGATTAACCAGATAGGCCTGGCCACATTGATTTACTTGTTCAAAAATAATTATTTCATACTTACTCTGAGCAAGTGTTTCTTATGGAGACTTAAAGTAATACAACAAACCAGAAAAATCAAAGGGGAAATTATTTCTTGATGTCTAAGTTCATGTTATAAGAGAACTGTGCTTTCTGATCTGGTGAAGGATTGGTGGCCAAGAGAGGTGAAGGGAGAAAGCAAACATGAGCATGAGGTAGCAAAAGAACCCAGAGCTGGGAATTCAGATGCATGTGGAATCCTGACTCTGCTTCTCGTTAGCTGGGTGACCTTGTTTGTGCCTCAGTCTCCTTGTCCTTAAAATGGGAGTAAATATTTGTACCTCATGCAAGTACTGTTGACATGAAAATAAGATTCTGTGTTTATGTTAAGCAGTATATTGAAGGTAAGGATTTGTTTCAGTGTTGATGGTTATTTTGTGAAAGCAGTGTCTTTAGAGTTGAGGTTCCTTTGCCTAAATTCTCTGTAGAAAATCCTGATAAGCTGCTCCCAAAAGAATATCGGAAGATAGCATTTCCACTAGATCTAAATTCTTCTTGCTGGCCTTGAATGTAGGTCCTTGATGAGTTTAGTGCTTTTTTTTTTTCCCCTTTCTCTTTTTAAGCAGGACAGTTCCCTGGTGTTTCCAACAGCAGCAGTCTAGATTGCATTATATTTTAATTTTATTAACTGGGTATTCAGGAACTTGAGTTGAGTGGTACTTTGAAGTGAATTAAGATTCTCTTAGGACCAGAAAACAACCAGCAGAAGTTAATAGAAGGCCATGCTTTTCTTAAAGTATATGTAATGTGTTTTTATAAGCATGAAATATATAAGATCTAAAAGGTAGTGTAATATTTCTGTGGTACTTTTGTCCAGAGTGTTTTTAAATATATTTCCTTTGCTTCCATGGTTTCTACGATTCTTTGGGGGTGAAGAGGTTCTGCCAAATATTTATTTATTTGATAATAGTTCTGTTGATATATAATTCACATACCATAATGTTCGTTCGTTCTTTCTTTCTCTTCTCTTCCTTTCTTTTCCTTTTCTTTCTGTATTTATTTATAATTTTTAAAAAGTATACAATTCGTGGTTTTTAGTATATTTACAGAGTTGTGCTCACCATGATCTAATTATAGAGTATTTTACCTCCCCCCAAAAGAAACTCTGTGCCTATTAGCAGCCACTCCATTTCTGCTAACCCTCTACCCCATATTCTGACAACCACTGTTATACTCTGTCTCTATGGGTTTGCCTGTTCTGGACATTTCCTGTAAATGGAATCATGCATATATGATCCTTTGTGACTGGCTTCTTTCCCTTACAGGGAGGTCCAACTCATGGTATGCAGGCTGCATGTAGCCTAGTATGGCTATGAATGCAGCCCAGCACAAAATCGTAAATTTACTTAAAACATTGTGAGATTTTTTTTGTGATTACGTGTCACAATGTATTTAAGGTGTGGCTCAAGACAACTCTTCTTCCAATGTGGCCCAGGGACGCCCAAAGTTTGGATACCCCTGCTTTAGCATGTTTCCAAGGTTCATCCACATTGTAGCAAATATTAGTACTTCATTTATTTCTGTGATGGAAGAATATTCTATTGAGTGGATATAACATGTTTTGTTTATCCATTCATTACTTAATGGACATTTGGGTTGTTTTTACTTTTTGGCTGCCATAAATATTCATGTACAATATTTTGTGTGACCAAGGTTCTTTCAGTTCTAAAATAAGGTGCTAGGAGCATATGTATCCCATGCGCTTTTGTATCCTCATTACAGTAAAGAAAGGGATAGGTATTGTTCTAATGTTATAGCTGGGAAAACTGCAGGAACAGAAAGATACATGACTTGATTAAGGATCTTCCGATTTAAGATTGATTAGAGTTCCTGGCCTCAATTTCAAATTTCTGAGGCAGCAATTAAGATCATAGGCTTCGGAGCCAGACAGCCCTGAGATCAAACACAGACTCTGTTATTTACTAGCTGGATAAACATGGAGAAGTTTTTTTTTTACCTTTTTTAACCTTAGTTTCCTCCTCCATATAATGGAACAATTATATTATTACTATACTGTCAGTATTACTATCAGTATTATTACTGATAGAGTTATGAGAACCAAGTGAGATAATGTATATACAGCTCTGATCACAATATCTAGCATATCATAAGTGCTTGATAATGGTAGTTATCATTACAATTATCATGCCCTCCTCATCATGTAGATGGGATTTTGCATTTGTTAAACATTGATTCTCTAACGTGAGAGTGGAAGAATCTGAAATGTCCCCAGCACATACCAGTGTGTAAAAATGTTTCATTTAGTAGCTCAGTCTCTGTGCAAAAATACTGTGTAAATGTATTCTCCGAGGAGTTGGGTTTATTCTATTGCACCTCTTATCCCCTGGACACTGCTGCATATATATTAGGAACAGTTTCTCCCAGTTTATTTGCTCGTTTGTACAAAATGCCCTCTAAATTCTATTCTAGCTTCTAAGATTGTGAGTCTTGTTTTTATGGAACTTGGGCTGACATATTTGGAGAAAGAATAATTTGCTTTCTAAGTTAGAAAGCAACACCATGATGGCACTGACAGTGGGTTTCAATAGGGCATGTTAGACACTTACTGTCCTGGCTGCATCAGAAGTGGAACGAGTACCATGGGCCTTGCTCTCAGAGAGAGGAGAGGAGAGACATGGCCACAGTTGTTGTCTAAGGAGAGTGTACACACACACGCAGGTTGTAAATGTGCACAATTTTTCTGTTTCTTTTTTCTTTTTAAACAAAATGATTTTGTTAGTTTTTCACTTACTATACCTTGGACCAGTTTTATATTTTTAATGATTGTATACAGTGTATATATACACTAACTACACCCATGGATGTACTGTGTAGTTAGTGTAACCATTTCCTGTTGAAGAGCATGTGCATTGGTTACCACGTTTTAGCATTACAGTCACTGCTGCAGTAAACATCCTTGTTCATATATCTTTGCACTTTTGCATTAGTATTTCTCTAGGACGGATTCCTAGAAGTGGGATGTCTAGGTCAAAAGGTTTGTACATTTAAATTTTTAATAGATATTCATATTGCTTCTCCAAAATATTTTAATAGTCTGTACTTTCCCTAACATTTATATTTATTTAAGGCTGAAACACCTATCATTCTGCATGCATAAGTAGTAAAATTATAAAGAAAACTCAAGTGATTCCATCACAAAAGTCAGGATAATGGCTACCTAAGGAGTGTGTTTGGGGGCAGGGAGGAGGGTTGTCATGGAATGGTGCTTGGGGAGGAGGCTTTTGGGATGTGCTACTCCTTGACCTTGCTGGTGATTACATGGATATTTGCATTACAATGATTTGTTACACAGTACATTTATGTTGTATATATTTGTATTTATATGTGTTGTATTTTGCAATAAAAAAGAAAAACATCACTCATTTATTAAACAAATATATATAATGTACACCTACTATGTATGAAAGCACTGTTCTGGGTAATAGAAATACTGCAGTGAACAAGATAAATTCCCTGTCCTAAAATAATTCAGGAGGTTTGACAGTAAAAAAGGAACTACATAAATAATATAAATCAGGTAGTGATATGTATTGTGAATGAAATAAAGCCAGGTAAGAAGGGGAAAGTGGTAGCTGAAGAGACAACTTGATTTTTTTAAATTGAATCTTTTTTTTAATGCTCACTCGAGGATATGTTTTTATTGATTTTAGAAGGGGGGAGAGAGAAACATCAATCGGTTGCCCCCCCCCCTTATACACCTGACTAGGGATTGAACTCAAACCCACAAGTTAGGCATGTGCCTAGTTCTTTCTATTAAAATATGAAGCTATTTTTCCCCCTCATGTTTTAACAGAAATACTGTTTGGACTTTATGGGAATAAGAAATAAACTTCTATTGTGTAAAGCCATTGAGATTTTAGGGTTTATCTATTATAACAGTTTTATCCTACCTAATATAACCATGAACGGATCTATTCTACCCCAAGGCAATCTGAAAACATAACCACTTTTTAAAAAATTTTGGGGATGCTGGATCAAGTTATAACTTGAAAGAAAGTTACCCAAATTGGTGATTACCAGAGGTATTACCTGAGTACAAAAAGGCCAACAGCTTCTCTGCTTAGTACAAAATGGTGTATGTGTATTAAAAAAGGGTGGTACTGTTACAACTATGTCTGCCATTCTAATGAAAATGGGTGGAATCTTAACAATCACACACTCCAAGTCCTTCAGAAAATTGAAGCCCAGAAAAGGAAAGTCCAGGACTCTTTCTTACCCTGTTATGGCTGAGAACGGCTAGCTCTTTACCAACTCACTACTCCCTGGGCGCAAAACTAGCCTACACTTCCCAGTCTCTCCTGTATCTGAGTGAAGAAGCCCTGTAACCAAGTTCTAACCAATGAATAAGTGGAAGCACCATTTCCAGACATGAGCCACAGAAACCCTCCAGGCTTGATCCCTTCTAGCTTCCAGACCTTGGAAGCCATCTGTTGAAGGTGGCAGAGTCACAAGATGGAGATGGCTGGATCACTGAATCATTGCCTTTTCAAAACAATTTGGAGGATAAGGATAATAGTGTCAGCTTTACTCAGTACCGATGTATTTGTGATTTTAAAGTAATGAAACAAATTTTATTCAGCCAGTGAAGTAGTTATAAATACCACCAGTTTTTACACAGCTCAACTTCCAACAGCATCATACTCTTAAGTTAACAGAGAAGGCAAGAAAGGCTGTAGGCGAATGTCTCTAGAAAGCAGCACATGCTGAGGCACCAATGGCCTTTCATCTGTTAAATGTGGCATCTGTCTCAAGAGAGTGTATGATGTCTATTTTGGTAATGGTTCTTCAAAGTGTTGTAATTTAAAACCCCCCACAAATTTGAAAAACCTCTAAAAAGCAAACACTTTATAAACATCTGGCCCAGCCAGACTAGAAATTCTTGTTCATTTCTTACAATGACATACCACCATTGGATTATTTTCCTGGACTCCAATGAAGAACAGTGAAGATTCTATCAGAGTCAAAACATTACCTGTTTTTCTGCTGATGATGCTTACTCACTGAATACACATGTTTTATTTTTCAAGGCAACCAGAACTATGGGTTAACCTGCATGGGTAACAAAGAGCATAGTTTGCTGCCATTTTTTTCCTGCCAGTAAACGCCAACCTTCCTATCAACTGCAACCCATTTGCCACATACAAAATTCGGAGGCCTTACCTCACATCAGACAGAGGCAGCTTGTTTACCTCTGTTTTTGCCACTCCACTACAATGTACTAAGCTATCTTCAGCAACTGAGGGAACCCAGATTTCAATGTCAAAAAAAAAAAAAGGAAAACAGAAAAAGTTGACTGCCATTGTATTAAGTCAAAGCTAGCAGCATTAATAAGATCTACTCCCATAGTCATTCATCTGAATCTTAGGCCTTGTAACTCCCCAAATTTAGACTTAATATACTAGAACCTTAGGCTGTCTTCTTTTGAAAAAGATAATAAGAAATGCATACAGTTGTAACTAACACAACCAACCTGAAGATTCCCGAATCAGGCATGGTTCTCACTGGGAAAATAATGAAGAACAGGCTCAAATAATCAAGACTGAATCTACCAATAAAAACATCCATTTGCCAAAAGAATAAGCAATTACCACCCTAATGTATCTAACCTATTAATTAGCAATAATACCAAGCTGGAAAAAACTGGCAATACTATTTCCATAGTGGAGAGCTCTCATCTACAGAAGCCCTTTTTCTGTTCTCTCTAAAGTGATCCTCTCAACAAATGGTTTGCAGTCCTTTTAGCACACCCTTGATATAATAAACTGCTAAAAGTGGATCCCAAACCTCTGGACTCATTTTACTCAGTGACTCTGAAGTTCAGGGGCACCCAAGCAATGCCCAGCCAGTTGTCACCTAGAAAATAAGCCAATGGATGGAAATACTTGTGAGGAGGTTTTTATTTCTGATTGATGACCTACCCTTGAAAACATATAGAAAACCAATCTTCAAACCAGTGCAAGGCCTTGGGTGTTCTCACTTAATTTCTGATCTTCAGTTTCCTTATCTGTCAAATAAAGAATAATTACCACTACTTCCATCATAGAGTGGTAATGAGATGAGAGGAGGTCCCATATATGAACATCCTTCGGAAATTTAAATTATTTTTGTTTAGTTAGGAAATAATCTTGTTTTCATAACTTCTTTCAAGGAAAGGCTGACTAATAACTGCCATGTCTTTTCTATAACACATCTGTAGATGAATCAAACTATAAGAAAAAAACAAGTAATGGAGTCCCCACCCTAAAAGGGGGAAAAAAACCCATTCCGAAATTAAAACTACCTTGATCAGCAGCTATTGTTCAGTGTAAATTGTCCTAGAAACAAAAATGACTTCATGTCACCCACCTGAGGCAGGGAGTCTGTAACATTAATGGCCACTGTTGTGAAGCCTTTAACCCTGAGAAAGAAACCTGGAGAAAATGTGCTTCAAGAAGTGTAACAGAGGCAGAGCTCTTAATTCCAAATAAGCTGTTTAAAGAACAAGAATCTGTTTATACTCCAGAGGAAAATTGGTCTTTTCAGGGAAGATTAGCTCCAGCTTGTATGCACACTGTATTTTTTGTGTTTGGATAAGACATTGGAGGCGGGTTGAAGACTAGAGCTCCAAACAGGCAGGAAAGGAAACACCTGTTTGCATCAGCTTCCTCCTACACATGTCACTGCACAGGCAACAGCTCAGAAGAGTGGCTCTTCTAGGAGCTGACAGTGCAGGGCAGGTAAAAAGGAAAAGTTGGGGGTCACAGAATCCCTGTAGAGAGTAGGAGTCAGCCCTGAGAGGAGCATGAGTAGGCACTCACTTGAATACAGCTTCAGTCACTCGGAATGAGTAAATTCTTGGGTGACAACTTAGCATAAGGTACTAGAATAGAGTCTCAGGTACTGAGAGAGCTCAGATAGGAAATTTGACTCAAAATTTCACTTCAATACAGCAGAATTCTTATTCTATTTGTATGTGAAACTAACATGGATGTTTAAAGGGTAGCTCAAATTTAATAGTCCAAAACCAATTCAATTTTACATCCCAGGCTGTCCACTTCTTGAGAATCTTTGGTCTCTCAAGCTAATGATGCCAGTATTCCTCCAGTATCTTGAGACAAAAATCTGAGTTATTTTTTATTTTTCTTCCCTTAACTCTTTCTCATATCCATCCATTCCATTAACAAGTCTTACTGGTTCTACCTTCAAAACATACATCCAGTCTAACCATTCTCACCACTTCCATAATCAAAGCTACCATCACTTCTCCCTTTGGAGAGTTACCTCTTCAGTAATCATCATCATTCCACCCCTGGCCCCGATAATACATTCTCCCACAGCAGCTAGAGTAATCTTTTAAAAAGTTATCAGTCAGGTCATGAGGTTCTCCTACCAAACACGCATCACTGGCTTCACAGCACACTATCTGGCCCCTTACAACTCCCCACCCCACCCCTGACCTCATTCTCCTACACTCTTCCCAAACTGACTACATCCCAGTCATGTCAGACTGCTTTCCATTCATTCCTCTTAGCCTGGAACACTCTTCACTCCTTTTTATCTATCAGGTGCCTGCTCAAACTTCGCCTCTTCAAAGGTTCATTCTTGACACCGCTGTCAAAAAATCAAGTGGTCTCACCCTGGCTGGGTGGCTCAGTTGTTTGGAGCATCGTCCCATACACCCAAAGGTTGCAGGTTTGATCCTGGAAAACTTAAGACCTCACCTCTACCCTATGCTCTGTCACTTACCTTTAATAAATCTTCACTGTGGGTCTCAGTTTCTGTGTCAGTAAAACAAGGGAATTGAACTAGAGTGTAGATGGTTCCTTCACTCTCTGAATGTTCACATGCATATATGTAATCTGTGTTAAAAAGACAATTCTTAAGGGGATGTTCTCACATTATGTGGTATATTGTAATCCTGATAGCTTTGTAATGTTAAATATATTCATCCATGCAGAACATATTTATCCATCTCTGGGACCAGGGGCAGCTTCTCCTCTCACCAAAATTCTGTCTAATGAGAAATAGAGAAAGGTTAAGATGATTGGTGCTACAGCAAAATGTATTTTCCGTTTCAGTCTTGACACAACAGGTACTTTCCCTGAACCCAACTGATGATGTGGGCAGTGGGGTGTTTACGTGCTTTTCCTGTTTAAAATTTTATAGCATAATACTAAGGTTTTATAAGGCTGACATTCCCAACTCTCCACAAGTAAGTCAGATTTTCTACATAGCCCCTCGTATTATTAGTTGCATTCAGTGCTGCATGTTTGTCATTTGCAGAAATGGGAGAATTCCCCCTACACACACCCCTCGTCATCAATTGCTAGGTTACAGCATTTTACATTGTCCCAGTCTGGTGATGTTGCTATGGATACCAATTATTCCTCCTCCTATGACACTGTTCTGGTCAAGCTCAGAATGCAGACAAGACGTAACTATGATGTCAGAGATGTGTTAGAATACAGTTTTCGGGACTTCCAACCAAGATGGAGGCTTAGGTAGACACACTTTGCCTCCTCCCACAACCAAAAGAAGGTCAACAGCAAATTTAAAAACAAAAAATAACCAAAACTGCCAGAAAATCAAACTATGGAAGTCCAACAACCAAGGAGTTAAAGAAGAAACATTCATCCAGACTGGTAGCAGGGATGAAGACAGGCAGCTGGGGTGGAGAAGACTCACTACAAGGCAGCAGCTGGAGGACCAGGTGGTGCCACATTTGCATGCTGATAAATGAGGAAGAACAACTGAGGAGCGAGACAGACGGCACAACCCAGAGTTCCAGCCCAGGGGAATAAAGCCTCAAAACCTCTGGCTATAAAAATCTGGGGGGGGGGAGTTGAGGCAGTGGGAGAAACTCCCAACCTCACAGGAGAGTTCATTGGAGAGACCCACAGGGTCCTAGAATGTACACAAGCCCACCCACCTGGGAATCAGCACCAGAAGGGCCCAATTTGCTTGTGGGTAGTGGGGGAAGTGACTGAAAGCCAGCAGGGAGCTAAGCAAGCGGCACTCTTCAGTCTCAGACCCTTCCCCCACAAACTGCACCACAATGCAGTGATGTGGGTTTCCCCGCCCTGGCAAATACTTAAGGCTCCACCTCTTACAACATAACAGGTGGGCCAAGACAAAAAAATATGGCCCAAATGAAAAAACAGATCAAAGCTCCAGGAAAAAATACAACTAAGTGATGAAGAGGTAGCCAACCTATCAGATGCAGAGTTGAAAACACTGGTAATCAAGATGCTCACAGAAATGGTTGAGTATGTTTGCAAAATAGAGGGAAAAGTGAAGGCTATGAAAAGTGAAATAAAGGAAAATGCACAGGGAACCAACAGTGACAAGAAAGAAACCAGGACTCAGATCAATTGGTTGGAGCAGAAGGAAGAAAAAAACATTCAGCCAGAACAGAATGAAGACACAATTTTAAAAAATGAGAGGCTGAGGAACCTTCAAGACAACTTTAAATATTCCAACATCCAAATCATATGGATGCCAGAAGTAAAAGAGGAAGAGTAAAATGTTGAAAACTTACTTGAAAACATAATGAAGGAGAACTTCCCTAATCTGGCAAAGGAAATAGACTTCCAGGAAGTCCAGGAAGCTCAGAGTCCCAAAGAAGTTGGACCCAAGGAAGCACACACCAAAGCATATCATAATTACATTACCCAAGATTAAAGAAGAGAGAATCTTAAAAGCAGCAAGAGAAAAGGAGACAGTTTCCTACAAAGGAGTTCCCATAAGACTATCAGCTGATTTCTCAAAAGAAATCTTGCAGCAAGAAGGGACTGGAAAGAAGTATTTGAAGTCATGAAAGGCAAGCACCTATATCCAAGATTACTCTATCCAGCAAAGCTATCATTTAGAATGGAAGGGCAGATAAAGTGCTTCCCAAATAAGGTCAAGTTAAAGGAGTTCATTATCACCAAACCCTTATTATGTGAAACATTAAGGGACTTACCTAAGAAAAAGATGATCAAAAATACAAACAGTAAAATGACAACAAACTCACAACTGTCAGCAGCTGAACCTAAAAAAACAAAAAGCAAACAACTAGAACAGGTTCACAGAAATAGAGATCACATGGAGGGTTATCAGTGGGGAGGGGGAGACAGGAGAATGGGGGGGCCTTTCCCCTGGGAAAGATTGGGGGGACAAGGGAATAGGAAGCATAAATGGTAGGTACAAAATAGACAGGGGGAGGCTAAGAATAGTATGGGAAATGGAGAAGCAAAAGAACTTATATGTATGAGCCATGGATGTGAACTAAGGTGGGGGGAATGATGGTGGGGTGGGTACAGGACAGAGGGAAATAATGGAGAAAAAAATGGGACAACATAATACCATGGTCAAATATATTTTTTAAAAATATGATTTTCCCTCTACGTTAATAAAATCTAAGTAACATATCAGTTCCATGTTTTCTAATACATAAATTCAGGAATAGCTGAATCCTTGACACAGCCCAATACTTTGAACCTTTATTCCATTGCTATTCCACAGAAGTAAAACAGATTTGAACTTTGAATAGACCTGCTGCACTGTGTGTCCAGTTTGTGCTCTACACAGACGAGCATCCTGCCTCCAACAGGAGTGGCTCTCCATGGAATTTAATCATTAGTTTTGACATTGCCCTCAAAGGTTAGAGACATTTGGGGGATGCTCTTTCTCAAACTCAGTTGATCTAAGGGATAAAGCCTGCCTAAATTGTATTGCCACTTCATATCACACGTGGTTATGTTCCTTTTCCTGCTAGGTTTTAGCCACTATGAAGGGAGGGACTATGTCTTTAACCTGTGTCCCCCCCCCACAGTACTCAGAACAGTGCCACAAAAACAGCCATGATCCTGAAACAGCTTAACGATTTGTTCTGAAGACTGAAAGAGTAGGCAATTACTAATTTGATTTTAGATTTCTATCAGAATGTTTTAGGATGGGTGAGAACCCCTTCATATTACAGTTGTTGAAGATTGCGCTTAACCCATGGTATTTGGCTCTTACCTAGTCAGGCTCTTTGATCTCACAGTTGAAGAAACAACTAAGGGCCTAAGAGGATGTGACTCATTTAAGATCACAGAGCAAGTAAAGCTGTGGTTTATACAAATGTTTTATTTTAAAAAGTCTATAAAAAACAGTTTAAAATCTTTGCAGTAAAAACAATTCTGTTTACTTAAACAATAGTGTTTTGTTTTCTGCAGTTTGTTTATTTTAAAACGGGGCAGACAGACATATACTATTAGAGAAGAACTTAAGTGGTTGATAGGAGCCCTATGAAGAGCTTACCAATTCCTATTTCAAGTCAATTCAGAGCCTTGCAGTCTACTTAAATATTTGATTTATTCCTCAAAAAAACAGATCGAAATTGGACATAGCATAGGATTGAGGGCAGCCTTTTAAAATTAATATCCTATTTAAAAACTGGCAGAATTTGAATTAAGTCATCCCTTGCATGTGATGACACTTCCCTAAAGTGAAAGGAATTTATTTCCAAATAGAATCCTTTTGTTTGGGAAGAAACAAAGTGAATGAAAATGTATCTTCTGAAATACAGACTGCCAAAGGTGTCAGGGACTTTAACCGTCCCTAACCGACAAGACACATTCCCTGAGAGTCCTGGAAAGTGATAAAGCAGAAGCACTCAAGAGACGACATGTAATTCAAGGTGAAGCTCTGCTCCTTGCCAGGACCAGAGAACCAAAGAGTCTGCCCCTCCTTCCTCTTCTCACTGCTACATCCCTTGTTGAAGATCTCTGAACTTTATGCAGTACTTGCCCACTTGTCTCTCTGCCTCTCCTTTTTTCCCCCATTGTCAGGTTACCTTCTTCCATGGAAATTCTGAACATTGCCTTCAGGGGACTCCCCTTTGCCTGTCAAATTAAGTTGAGACCCTTGGGCATAGCATTCAAAACCCTGTACCATCTGGACCCAGCATACATTTCCAGCCTGTGGCCCCCTACCTTTCTATTTGTGCCCTGTGTTTCAAACAAATTAGCCTGTTTCCTGAGGATGCCTGGTGCTTTTCCAGCTCACATTGTCTTCTCTCATTGCCGCCTGTTGGAGTTCTCCACAGCACTTTAAAGCCAAGCGTAGCTGCCACTTCCTTCATGAGGCCTTTGCTGTTTTCCCCCCACAAATTTTCATCTCCCCTTCTGTTGACCGCAAAGAGCACTTTCATGCCTTTCTTACCTCATAACCTATTATGGTTAATTCGTGTACTTGATTCTGTTACATCAAAAGCAGGGTACCTCCCATAGGGGGCCAAGCACCTTGTCTGAAACAGATACTTAGTAAGTATTAGAACTTACTGACCTTTAATAAATCCTCACTGTGGGTCTCAGTTTCTGTGTCAGTAAAACAAGGGGACTGAAGTAGAGAGTAGATTGTTCCTTCAGTCTCTAAATGTTCACTATATTCACAAGTAAGCATATAATATGTGCTTCTGTGGCTCACACGTGTATAGCAAATTTGGCTCTTTACTAAAAGCCTTTACCCATCTAGAGGATCAGTATTTTACTTCCTTTAATGTACACTCCTTTATTAGGAAATATTTAATTTATCTTTTATTAACTTTTTAAATTATTGAGCTATAATTGACATAGAATATTAGTTTTCAGTATATAACATAGTGATTCTATATTTGTAAATATTGCAGAATGATCACCCATTGTACACTCATTTCTGCTGAATTCACCATGGCTTATATCACTGGTTCCTGGTCTCAGTGTGAGAATGCTCACCCTTTAAATATAATGTGTAATTCAGTTATGTTCTACAATATTGCTGGACAGCCTTATTGAGGTATAATTTATAACACTTTATAAAATTCACCCATTGTAAGCATATGGTTATTTTTAATAATTATATAGAATTTTGCAACCATCACCATAGTCTAGTTTTAAAACGCTTTCATAATGCCCTCCTCCTCTCTGCAAAAAAAGTTCCCTTATGTCCTTTTACAGTCCTACCCCCACCCTCAGCCCCAGGAAAACACCAATCAGCTTTCTGTATGTATTGATGTACCTTTTCTGGATATCCCGTATAAATAGAATCAGAGTATGTAGTTTTTGTTTCTGTCTTCTTTCTGTTAGCGTAACATTTATGAGGTTCACTTATGTTGTAGAACATACCAGTAAATCCTTTTGATTGCTGAATAGTGTTTTGTGTGGATATATGCATTTTGTTTCTCCATTCAGCAGTTTAGACATTTGAATTGTTTCTAGTTTTGCCTATTATGAACGTGAAGTTGATTCCCTACCTTTCTTTGTGCAGACACGTTTCATTTATCTTGAGCAGGTACCTAGGCATGGACTTGCTCTATGGCATATCTCTGTGTAACTTCTTAAGAAACTGCCAAACTGGTTCTACCATTTTACATTCCCACCAGCAAATGTGTGAGGGATCCAGTTTCTCCACAAGAGGAGCCTTTCTTAAGATTAAAGAAAAAAATTGTAGATGCTCAAATGACAATAGATGTCATTTTAGTATCTGCAGGTTAATAAAAAGTATAAAAATGATACATTATTAGGGACTTAGTAATACTTCTAGAAGGATTTATACAGGTATACCTTAGAGATACTACAGGTTCAGTTCCAGACCACTACCACAATAAAGCTAGTTGTAATCTTTTTGTTGGTGAAGGGTCTTGCCTTCAATTTGTTTTTTAAAAAAAATCTGTGAAGTGCAGTAAAATGAGGTATGTCTATATTCAGTGATCACAACAGCATTTAATGACATGATATATTCACTCTACAGAAAGTACCTTGTGTGTACTCCTACAGCAATTTGATGTTCCCCAAGGAGCTGTAGTTGGGAGCTACTGGGCTAGGTGACTTGTTTAGAAATAAATGTAAACTATCTCGTGTCTTTTTTGTATCATCTGTCAAATAGAGACCTACCTCATAAAGTTGTTTGACAAAACATGTCAAGCATTTGGCTTGTAATAGGTGCTTGCTTAGTGACAGCTATTAGTACTGGGGATCAGTGGCTTAATAGAGCATAGGTTTTGGAGGCAGGTTAAATTAATAGCAGTCTCTCCTGGAGATTGTATGGATTCTTGTAAACATCTGTTTTCATATTTAATTCTTGCTAACTTCAAATATCTCTTTGTATCTACTCACTGTTTTTTAGTTTCATCTTTGTTGGATAAGAACCTTCTTCTCCTTCCCACCCCCAGTTTATCCAAGTCACTTCAAAAATGTCATTCCTGTATTCTCAACACGTAACTCTTATCCCTGATTGCTATTAGAATCACCTGGGCAACTTTTGCACTGACTACAAATACCTTGGTCCCATCCCCAGATACTCTGATTTAACTGTTTTGAGGTGTGACCTGGGCATCTAGATTTTTAAAAACAAGTGATTATAATGTGTGCCCAAGGATGAGATTTACTGTTCTTATGTGAAACCGGGATTGCTGACAGCTCTTCTTGCCTAATTTATTACCAGCAGTCAATGTTACAAGTGCAGACGTACCTTGTTTTATTGCACTTCACAAATGTTGAGTTTTTTCCAAATTGAAGGTATAAACCTCCATCAGCAAAAAGATTGCAACTCGCTTTACTGCGGTGGTCTGAAACCAAACCTGCAATATTGAGGTATGCCTGTATCTTAATTGCTTTGTCATTGAAGGGATTGAGCAAAATGGAATCTCTGGGATACTCTGTTAGAAGGACACCAAGCCACTAGAGGAACCTTTCAGGTATAAGACTTTCTTCCACCTACGTAGCAAGTCCTTGTCCTAAAGGAGGGTGTGTGGAGTGAAAGCAAAAATCTTAAACCTTGCTGAAGTCAAGGCAAACTCCATCCATCATCACTCTTTCTAGGAGGCAGTGTGCACAGTAAAATAGATTTAGATTTTGGCAGTGGATGAATCTGGGTTTATTTTGGCTCTCTTGATTACTAGCTATGTTGGTTGAGGTTCGGAGAGTTTGCAGTTGAACACTCTACTCATCTGGGGAAAAAAATAGGGGTTATTAAAAACAAAAAGAGAATTATACACCTTGCAGGGTTGTCAGGATTTTGGACTGTGCATAGAGTCCTCAGCATACTTCCTGGCTTAGTAAATAGCGGCTGTATTATTATGAGTACTCATCCTGTGTTTCACTAACTGGGCATTAAATCCAGGGGCTATGAAGTTAGAGACTGTCTCAGACTCATTTGCATCTCTGGTGCCCTATGCTCAAAGGTTATAAAACCTGATATATAGAAAATTGAAAATTGTATTTCTTTTTAAAAACTCTGACTGCTTGATCTCATAGGTAAATAATTAACAGAGCTGTGGCATTATAATATTAGTGTTCAGCAGGTAAATGTTGCTATACATTTGAATGGCAATATCCCTTCATTTTTGTTTAATGAGATGCATTGTCAAAGTCATGCAATGTCATGCAACCCAGGAACAAAAATAGTAGTGCATCGTATTTAGCAAGAAATGCTTCAGTGGTTTCAACAAGTTTGATATTAGTAAGACAATAGGTATAAGGGACAACTGTAATGAATAACCAGGCAAGGTCAAAACAGGTTAGGATGGATATACAAGCCAAAATCAGAACACTGAAGTGCAGTTTGTATTTTTTTTCCCTAGCTCTGTCTGCAAAGGGCTGAGAAGCAATGAAATAGTAGTAGTGATGTGTACCCCAGTGCCCAGGTTTTACGTTCTAAATATTATTTCATTGCCTGCCAAAAGGAACTGAGCACCTTGGAGAAATGATTAACTCCAAGTCTAGAGTCAGAACTTGACAGGGTGAGCCTGAGACATCCTCTTGAGCTAGAAGCAAAAAAGCTGTCAAAGTCTAATGCAATAATTAGACTTTAATTGAAAGCAAACTAGTGGAGCTGTGTCAAAAGGACAGAAAAGTCAGTTTGAAGGGACAATTGGAGCATTAGGGAGAATAATGACTGCAGTTAATTTATATACATGAACATACAAAAATCCGTGAATGTGTATTGACACTCAGAAAAGAGATAGCTTGACCCCCAATTGCCATTGTTAAAAATTACTCTAATATCAACTTCTTACTTTAAATATTGATAAAATTAATGATTGACCACTTTTCTAGGAGCAACTGGGTTTTTTTTTTTAGGTCTAAATAACTCTAGGTGATGAGGGTATGCTGTTCTTTACATGAAAATATTTTAAAGGAGAAAAAGAAAAGGGGCAAAACCAGTAGAAGGTAGATTTAAAGGACCTATAACAAGGAAATAATGTTAGTAACTGAGGCAAAGAAGGTTTCATGGGTGCCTGTAGGAGAAAGAACCAGTCACTGATGCAGCTTCCCGACACTTGTCAGAGTGGGGTGTATGATGGAGGTTTTCTATTACATTGTCACAAGGCTTTAGCTTGTCAGTCAGCTTTTTCTTTCTTTCCTTGTTGTCTCTGTGGATGTGATTATTAGTATGAGATCCTTGTGCTATGGCCTGACAAAGACTTGGGACTATAAGAAATTGTTGTTTTTCCCATATCCCACTGAGGTGGAGTTGGTATTAAACTGTGGTGGAAATTCCATGAGGAAACTGGGATTATGTAAAGAAATTATTGGCTATTTCAGTGCTTGAAATGAGAAGAGAATGAGAATGATGGAATAATCTCAGATCCCTGTGGTACCCCTTTACCTTGAAATTGCCTATGAATAACATTTTTGTGCTTTGTAGTTTGATCTGTTTTCATGTATTATCTAGTTTGAGACTCACAGCTGTGTCCTTAGTTAGATATTATTGTCCCTGTTTTACAGATAAGGAAACTGAGACCCAGAGAGGCTGTGATTTGCCCTGTGTTGGTCAGCTAGCTCCTTCACAAACTGTCATACTGCTGTCACTTTGTGTGTTCTGTCATGGATGTGTTTTCTCAGACTTCTTTGAGATGTTTAAAAGCCCAATTTGCACTCCCCAAGTGTTGCTGAAAATAAGGGTTTTCATGTGGAAAAATTTATGCCCCAGAATTTTCTCTCACATATAGTGTAGTTAGTGTTCATAGGACCCCATAGGATTTTGATCCCCATAGGACCAGTTTAGCTATTTTCATCCAAGACAGAGGCTAACATCACTTAATACCATTATTCCTAATTAACAGATCTGTTTACTCTTAGTTTGCAATTATAGTACAAGATAGACGAACAGCAAGATTTGGGTTCAGAGCACCAAATGTTGTTATGTACCTAATGGGTATTTGTAAGACAAAGTTTTAATTGAGGCAGTGCTGGGCATTCATATCACTCTCCCTTAATACCCCTAAACTGTTAATGACTCTGAATTCTTCCAGGAAATTGGCTATTTTGGAAGGTTAGTTGCTAAATGGCTTTGCTTTTCTCATAATGTCTGATCACCAGGGTCGTGACTGTCAATGTAGTCAGGGGCCTGGAGCTGGAATGTAGCTCTGTTATTTCCTGGGACTACAGGTTCTGTTAGGAATATTAGTTTGGTAGTTCCTCCAAGTCTCACTTTCACTAGTTTTAATTATTAAGAAAACATCTCTGATTCTGTATTTTGCTACCTTCTGTTTCACTGGCTTTTCCAAATGTTTCAAAGGTATGTTGTCTGTCCCCTGTCTGAGAACTGATTCCCCCAAAGAGGATGAATATCAAAAATAAGAAATATTGCTACTGTATGAAAAAGGCAGCAATGGAACAGTAGTGGCCAGAAACCTAGCTATTTTTTAGGCAGAGTCAACAGATTCTGTAGTTACAGGTACTCGATTAGTCAGGTTGGAAGGCAGCAGGTGACTTAAGAAAAAGAAGGCTGGTAAATATGGGTCACAGAATTGGTTGTGACCCAAGAAGCCAGTGAAGAGGCTCTAGCAAAGTGTGCTGAGCAAAGGTGGGCCCTGACTTGGGGGTATGGGGCCTTAGATCCATGGCTCTTAATGCTTGTGGTCAGAGGCCCAAAGCGGATCTGCTCTAAGTCACAAATGGGTAGGCATGTTATTAAAGATCACAACAGGTACGAACAGAATGTACTGCGGAGCCCCAAGGGCTCTATGCCCCGAATTGCACAGGTATAATTTTACCTGAAGGTTAGCACCATTTTTCCCCTCAGTAGGTAGGACAAAGATCCCTCAGCTTCATTCTATAGAGCACAGTCTTGAACATTGTCATTATTGTGACTAAGTGTTCTTTTTATTTTTAACTTGGTTGCCATCAGTGGAACCCTGAATTGAAATGGAGATCTATTTAGAATTTTCCAGAGTGTTTACAGCTGTTTTCCCCGAAAGTGTGCTATTATAGCATCAATCCCAAGAAATGTATCTCAGAATAAAACACATTCCATGGGCAAGGAAGTCCAGGAAACATTTAATATTATCTCTCTTGAAGATTTGCAGTGTATATTAATATACTGAAGGTTTTTGTAAGCCTTATAGTAAAGAAACCTATATGATCCAATGTTTCCCAAACTTTTTTGACCCCAGAATATTGTTTTTTGTTGCTAACTTTTTTTTGAACCAATATTTCTTAACCTGGGACATAGAACATACTCTTGGAAATAATAACTATATGCCAGGTGGATTGGACTGGAAACAAGTAGAGAAAATTTAGATTTAGATTATTAGTGTGGTAGCCCTGTGACTTACAGAAAACTTCAAAACCTCATTAAGGGAATAAATAAACCCAAGGAAGGGACTAGTACTGATGAGATGGGTGTATTTTGGAAAGTGGGACAGGCTTGTGTTGCTTAGACCTAATAGGATGATGAGGTCACCTCATATTTGTATTAAGCTTTCAGATTTACAAAACTGACATTTCTATGATCAGGATCCAGTGAGGGGGGAAAAGACAGATATCATCTTCATTTAACAAAAGAGAAACCGCAGATTAAATGACTTTTCTAAAATCATATGGCATGACTAATACGTCATAAAACCAGTATATCTAGAACTCTGGGCTTATGAGGTCTGTCCAGAAGGTGGAGTCCAGCCATGTAATATGAAAAGTAGAGACATTTATTGAAGAAGATACAAGAAACATTGTACATAGGACAGTGACATCTCAGTCCCCTTTGAAGTAGCACCTTGGGACCTCACACAGTTTTCCCAATTGCCATCAGCTGCCCCATCATATTTTCCTGCATCTGAAATCTCTTCCCTTTCAAAGGTGATTTTAGTTTGGGGGAAAGGCAGAAGTTTCAAGGCACCAAATCTGGGCTGCGGCAGGGGCTGAGTCAGTCACCTGGGTGATTTGATGTTTTGCCAAAAAACTCTGCAGGAGATGTGATACATCAGCAGGTGTGTTGTTGCGATGAACCTGCCAATCACCAGTTGCCCATAGCTGCAATCTTCTCAATCATCTGAGTAGTTTCTGTGGCGGAATATTCAAGCTGAACCCAAAATTTGATGCAGACTCGTTTCTCTACTCACTCAGTCATTTTGAATGCAACAGCCACACAGTACACATGCTCACTCACTAAGTCTACCCACTGACTAGTGCAGTGAAGTTGTCATAGTTCACACATGTGTATTCCAGTCCACTCTCCTTGGCTTTCAGGTTACATCGATGTCATGCAAACAGTTCTTGTTATAGAAACAATGGCTGAACTTTTTCCAGACCTCATAATCTCCAAATCCAGGGTTCATGCCCACATCACCACAGTAGTTGTTCACATCCATGCTAGTGAATGCTTCTTTTACAGGAGTGTACACTTTCTCTTACTTTCTTTTTCCCCTCTTATAAGTACCTCAAGTTGCATTTCCACACCTGAGTTCTTTTTAGCCTGTGCTGCTTCCCACAGCACCTGAGCGATGAGCAGTCTAGACATAACAAATACCTGGTTTGTCGCTAGGTGTCCTGCTTCTCAGAGGATCACAAACTTTAGAAATTTCAGATTTCACATATAGAAGATGATTCCCAGTATGAATTCAGAACCTACAGTGTGTAACCTTTTTTGGTTTAGTTTTCATAAAGTGAGCAAATATTTATTGAGAACTGACTACCAGGTACAGGCAAGGCATCAAGCTATCCATCACTCCATTTTATTTCCTGATGCATTTCAAAGTAAGGTGAAGACATCCATATGCTTTACTCCTTAATTCAGGATGTGTGTCATTAGTTAGAGTTCAACATTTGTTTGCAGTTCCTTTTGTGTTTGTATGTGTGCAACTTTGTGTATGCCTGACACATGAATGACTGAAGGACTCAGTCGGATGAAAATGTAAGCGAAAGAAGACTGGAGTGAGCATGTTCATGAAATTAACTGAACCCTGTGTAGTTTGAAAGGGTCATGTCTGCTGTCTTGACAGTCTCAAAATAAAATTCCCTTCCACCATATCTTCCCTTCATCCCATTACATGCATACAGGGCCCCACATATACCTGTGTTAGAACATTCCATTCTCGGAGGCAACACATACCATTCTCAGAAGCCAGGAAGGGGAAATCTTTTAGGAAAATGAGGTCAGAGTAAGTCAGAGCTCCTCTCTTGGTAGCGGCTTTGGGATCGCAAGCAATGACAGAAACAAGGAGCCGCTGATTAAGATTTAATGGGAGGTTGGTTGGTTTGTTTAGCTTAAATATCTCATGGTCTAATCACGCTGTCCTTCCTACAGCCCTGTCACTTTCAGGCTGATTGATGGGTTAAAGAATCAGTTCCACCCATTTTTTTCAGGATGAGTTGGCAGTTAGCTCTTCTCCTCCTAAAGTCTTCCCTCACCATTCCAGCACAGTGATTGTTCCATCTAGTTGGCACTTCTTACTCATTGCCTTGGAGATTTTGTTTTGCTTAACTTATTTTTTAACCCTTTTTTAAACCAAAATCATATATTGCACATACTATTTTGTAACCTGCTTTTTAAGTTAGTGATCTCCACTTTCCTACTCCAGTAATTTTTCATTATTCTAAGTCCACATTCATGTTTTCCTAATTGACCTCAAAAAATGTCCTTTACTATCGTTTGGCAAATCAGAATCTAATCCAGGACTATGCCTTATTTTTATTACATTATATCTTATCCCTTTAAGTTTTTTTTATTTTATTTTTATTAGAGTACAAGTTCTCTTTTTGTGTTGACATGTTGAAAAAACAGGGACAGTTGTTCTGTAGAAAGTTCCAGCCTCTGAATTTGTCTGGTTGCTTTCTAATGGTGACATTTAGCTCATTCTTCTATTCTGTGTCATTTCCTGTTAACTGGAAGTTATATATTAAAGCTTGGTGGATTGAAATCGACCACTTTTGGTTAGAAGATAAGCATTTTTTTTAAATTATATTTTATTGATTATGCTATTACAGTTGTCCCATTTTCCCCCCTTCATTCCCCTCCACCCTGCACACCCCCTTCCCACCCACATTTCCCCCTTTAATTCATGCCCATGTGTCATAAGTTCTTTAGCTTCTACATTTCCCACACTATTCTTGCCCTCCCCCTGTCTATTTTCTTCCCACTGTCTGTGCTACTTGTTCTATGCACCTTGTCCCCCTCTCCTCTCCTCCCACTCCCCTATTGCTAACCCTCCATGTTATCTCCATTTCTGTGTTTCTGCTCCTGTTGTAGTGGTTTGCTTGGTTGGCTTTTGTTTTAGGTCTGGTTGTTAATACCTGTGAGTTTGCTGTCTTTTTACTGTTCATATTTTTTTTCTTCTTTTTCTTAGATAAGTCCCTTTAACATTTCATATAATAAGGGCTTGGTGATGATGAACTCCTTTAACTTGACCTTATCTGAGAAGCACTTTATCTTCCCTTCCATTCTAAATGACAGCTTTGCTGGATAGAGCAATCTCGGATGTAGGTCTTTGATTTTCATGACTTGGAATACCTCTTTCCAGCCTCTTCTTGCCTGTAAGTCTCTTTTGAGAAATCAGCTGACAGTCTTATGGGAACTCCTTTGTAGGTGACTGTCCCCTTATCCCTTGCTGCTTCTAGAATTCTCTCCTTCATTTTAATCTTGGCTAATGTAATTATGATGTGCTTTGGTGTGTTCCTCCTCGGGTCCACCTTCTCTGGGACTCTCTGAGCTTCCTGGACTTCCTGGAAGACTATTTCCTTTGCCAGATTGGGGAAGTTCTCCTTTATTATTTGTTCAAATAAGTTTTCCACTTGTTGCTCTTCTTCTTCCCCTTCTGGTACCCCTATAATTCGGATGTTGGGACGTTTAAAGATGTCCTGGAGGTTCCTAAGCCTCTCCTCATTTTTTTGAATTCTTGTTTCTTCATTCTTTTCTGTTTGGTTGTTTCTTTCTTCCTTCTGGTCCACTCCATTGATTTGAGTCCCAGTTTTCCTCCCATCTCTGTTGGTTCC